>UZAE01000327.1:0-26160 GCA_900617975.1 Rodentolepis nana | reverse complement strand
TTTATATGATGAGGGGGAGGGGCAAATCAATAAATTTGAATATTTGAACTTGTAGGACACGTCATCGCATGCCAGCACGCCAGGATTGGGAGGTGTTACCGTACAAACAGTGACCAAACATTAACCTCTCTTTAACCTAATCCCCAATCCTGATCATGAGTAGCTCCCTGCGTGTACGCTTGATCCGCAATATACTCACTGAATAAACGTGCTCCGTGCTACACGTCCGTTTCCTTTATAGCTGGGCTATAGCTTAGCTGGTTCTGGGAGTGTAGCTAGATGTTGGAGAATCTGCCACAGAGATTTCTGAGTCAGCAGACTTTACTAGCGTAGCAATCCGCTACAAATTGGTGACCCTGACGAGAGCCTTGTAATGTCTACTCCAATTAAAAATGCATCCATTAGCTGCTCCCCTTAACTACGCGCTTTTCATAATTAAAACTGCCCTTTTGAGCTGCCATGAGCGTGCTAATAATGGGGGTTGGATTATTCCCACATTTACTCGATACCTTTTGTATACATTACCATAGTGATATAAATAATATTTGAATGTCAAAATCAGCTGAATATTCCTTCTCACCATGTGTCCAACATCCAGGGCTTCAACAAATGCGGCTGTCTCCGACTTCTGCAATTTCTCAACAAGTCCATGGTAATGCGTAGAGAAGAGAGTCAGAGGGCCCGAAGAACGAACACGAGTTGAACTAGTAAGATTTTTAAGAACTGCCAAAGCCAGAGCTGAACCATCACGTGTCGAGGTACCCCGACCAAGTTCATCCATTAGCACCAGACTGTTTGCACTTGCATGACGCAGTATCACCGCTGTCTCCGACAGTTCCACATAGAAGGTACTCTGGCCTGCAATCAAGCGATCTGAGGCTCCGATACGAGTGAATATACGATCTAGTGGAGTGAGTCTACAGCTTGTGGCTGGGATTTGACAACCCTATTAAGGAAAATGAAAAACTGAGTTAAGCAGGCTTGAAAATATTTACCACCCTAGACTAGATTCAGTGTGCATTTCTTTTGAAAGCAAAAAATGTTTGGTATTTGAATATGAATAATTCCGATCAAACCTGATAATAAAATTGGTGGAGTAACAGAATGATTTAATCCAACCTCTTGACGAATATCGCTGTGCTTAGCTACAAGAACTTATTTGGGCTTTTAACAACCTATGGCTGTAAACGTCACTTATTGTTCGCTTCTTTTAGCTACACTGTTCAAACCCCCCCCCCCCAGGATCACCGAAATAGGGATCTCCATGCCAAAGTGTGAAAAAAGGGAAGATAGAATAGGCAAAGGCAAGTAAGAGAGGAATTGGTCTTCTAAGATACCTAAATCACAATTGAAGGTAATGTAATAAATGGTAGTGACTGAAGCAAATTGAGTAAACATGATAGGGAAAAAATAGATGTTCATGAAAATGACCAATTATGGATGATCAGAATAACTTATATCCGAATCTAACATTGATTTCATTTAAGCGTTGACATGTTGAAAAATGTGTAATGTTTGGGATTTCACCATGACTAAGGCAAAGTTATCTTAGTAGATCACAAGCCGAGTTTACCAGGTGCGCGAGAATAGCCAAGAGAGCAGTCTGCCGCATAAGTGTTGACTTTCCTCCCATATTGGGTCCAGTAATTAAAAGGGTGGTAGCACCAGGTTTGAAGCCTGTGGTGGTTTTCTCCTCTTGGCCCGGAATCAAACCCAATTGTACATTATTTGGTGTGATTTCGCCACCTGAATAGCTCCTCGTCAAACAAGGATGATAGCCACAATCAATCTCGAGAAATGGCTGCAAGGATCAAACAAATAAATCTGCAGATTATCCAAATTATACCACAATGGACTCCCTTTTAAAGAAACATACCTTGGTTCCAGGATCGAGAGTATAAAATTTTGGACGACAAACGATAGCAGCAGCCGAGACACTGTAATTGGCGAGGGCCATAAGGCAGTCCAACTCTGCTATGCACTTAATTGCAGATTGCCACTTGGCGTAGCTTTACGTTGGTAGAAAAAGAAATATATACGTGGAATTCAAGAGGCCCAAAAAATTGAATCTTCAGCTGTAGTTATCTGTGTAAAAGATACCGTTGTTGCCCCAAAATATCTGGTGTCAATGAGATTTCTAACACATATCAAGACAATTTGATTAAAATTTTTCTTTGTAATAATCAAAATTTCTTCTATTAACTTCAGTGAAATTAAACTTAAATGGGAAAAAATGTTTTACAAGTAAATAGGATAAAAAGAAATTGTAACTAAACGCAATTTCGAGCTGAAGGGACAAGGCTAGCCCGGTTACGAGGCATTGAACATAGTGGAAAAACGTTTCCTTCAATCCAGAAGGCGACCTGAGATTTTAACTTCGGAACGTAGGCTATCCATTTTTTAACTATTGCACAATCAGAATCTAAACATCGAAGTGAGGAAGACTATTTGATAGTCTGATGTTGTCCTCGGCATTTTACTGACTCCTTTTTTACCATTTATTGAAATTTCGATTTAGCACTTACAGCTGTCATCACAATGAAAAATATTGAAATTTTATTGAACCGCTGTGGGTAATCATAATAAAGGACTATTTCAATCAATGAATGAAATCTTTTTGGACGAAAGATTAGACAGATATCAGGATTGAACCTTTAAGATTTATTAAAATGATCTAAAAGCACTTGTCAACTTGTCTAGAACTCCAGTAATTATGGAAATTCTTAAACAACGTTCTTCATTCACTTGTCATCAATTAGTACTTCACTCGAAATCAGCCAAACTTTGAGAGACCAAACTGAAACACCCAACTGCAAACAGAGCGGACCAGTTGAGAAATCTAATTGGGAGTTCGATGTGACTATTGGTTTGATGTGAGGCTGTACCCCTATGTAGCAAAATATCTAACTTAGTCATCATAAATCTCTGAGACCTATTTATCTCGACCTCATATTGCTGATTAATCCCATGACCTCGAGTTCAAAGTGGAGGACTACTGGGCGTCCCCAAATGGTTTATTTAAACTAGTGGATGCATTATTCAGTGGAGTGTATAACGAAGCCAAGCCTGGCCAAATGAATCTCGTACACGAGAGAACATTCGGGAAGTGGGGTTATACCACTGTTTGTATAGTGAACAAATGTGGCTATATGTGAAGTCCACCCAGCCAATCAATGATCAGCATTCGAACGACGTATTGCACCGAACTGCTTGCATTCTGTGCTTTGGAAGCTATCACATAGGCAACAGAATCGGAAGCACTTCAAACTACAACTATTGAAATGTCTAGATATGTGACACGCTCTCGGCAAATAGTGAAGTTATAAAGTACAAGTGAGGTGACGAATCGTATCAGAAAATGCGCGCTCAGAACAAAACACAGGATATCAAGTGTTACCAAACAAAAGTTAAGGCGTAGTCTTATGATGAGAGCAATGGTTTACCTTGAAGAGAATGAAGCAAAAAGACGACGCATGATACCCCGAGTGCTCTCCTGTTTGGAATCCTCCGCAGCAACAAGTTGGGCAATTAGTTTATTGATGTCTGGAGGACGGAAGCGACGAAAGCCTTTGCGCTGACCCGTCGCCTCCCAGGCGTCGGGCACACGACACATGTAGGACTCTGGAACCTCTATTTGAAATCGGTTCTTTCCTGTTCCCATGTAGCTCAACTGATGGGGAAAAGCAGAAGAAACAATCGAATACCATAGAGTAGCCAAATATGCGAGGTCTATTTCATTTACTGTACAATACTCATAAATCATTCAATGACATACACATCGCTTGTCTATTATTTGATATAATAGGACAAAAAGCAAAACTCGAACTACTCCCATTGATATTTATCATCAATTACGAATGGAACCTTTTTTTACTTCTAAGATGCCAATAATTGAGAAGAATAAGACGGAAATGGATGTTTATATTAATAATGCCTTCTTCAAAATAAGAAACAATAGAAATATCCAATCAAAAGGATATTCATGACATTATTGTACATGAGCAAACTTATTGTTAAGCAATAAGAATACCTTTCCTTTCTAGACTATTTTGCCGCCTTCAAAAGCTGTACAATGATAAGTAAAGTGTTGATGCACAACACCAATTTTTTAAGCACTTTAGATAACTTCAAAAGATTATTACTCTCACCTGGCAACCAATAATATGACTCTGCTCCTCCAAAAAGTCTTCCATATCTTGTTGAGATTTCTAAAAAAACAGAAAAACTAATTAATAACCAAGGACGTATGCTAGTGCATATTCGACTTTAATAAAAAAAAGTATCACCTTCAGTTCCTCGCAGGCCTGGTCGAACTCAAGATCGAAACCCGGTTCGACAACAATAACTCCATCCCGTTTGGCTTTTTCATGGTCGAATGCTTCCTGAAAAAAATTTATATATGTATGATACTCTTCCTTTGAAAAAGTAATTTTTTAAGAAGCACAACTAAATGCCTACTAAAAAACCGAAACCTACAGAATTTTTCCTTCAAGTATCGTGTCATTAAAATGAAAGATTTCTCATTGGAACCCCTAATAATTGGCCAAGGCTGTAGCTGAGACACGCAGGTGAGTGATTAATTTAATAGTTATTCTCAAAGTAGGCCATTGAATGTATATTAGATTCCCATTTTGATTTGATGACCATTCCTCTCTTTTAAACGTATAACTTCCTTTGTCAAAATTATTCCCATTACCGAGCAAACACATTTCACAAGCATAAAAAAGACCAAGGATTTAAACCAGCATCTAAATCATCTTATTCATTTAAAATCATCCGCTGCCCAAGAGTAATGGGCATTAGTTCACTATTTAGCCCAAATTTGATCGATGAACCCATTTGAAGAAAAGTAAACAAATATGTGACTTGGAAGGAGCAGACATCCATGAATCAGCCTAGTCATTCAAAACCAGAATGAACTTTTTGTGAACGCGGAGGAACTTAAAACTTACGTCAAACAGGGCTAATTGTTGGCTGTAGTCTGGAAAATTCCCTCCATCCTCCTCCAGTGAAGTCAATGAGTGAAGAAGTCTAGATCTGCGAAGGAAAATAATATAAATCAATGTACATGGACTAGAAAGGTACTCACTTAATTCCAAACTTTGTAAAGTCCTTTACGATCCTAATAGCGGACTTAAATCCTCCCAGAGTGAGGAGAAAATCAATAATCTTTCTCTTTGAATAGATGCTCTCATCGACTACAATAGCCCGCGATTCAGGATGGTCCGGGCTCGTGGCATTCCAGCCCATTATGTGAACCCTTTCAAGTAAAATAAAAATTTGGAGTAAATTAGAAATTACTTCGTGAGAAGACGCTCTAAATCAGGCAAACGTCGAAGAGATTCTCGAATAGATTGAAGCTGAGAGGCGAGGTCCATGAGCTCTTGAATCGCATCCTGACGATCGTTTATCACTAAGGGATGACAAGGTGGGTTAACTACCCAGTACCTCAAAAGACGCCGTCCTGTCGAATAAAAAAGTTATATAACTAGTAATATTGCTTATCACAAGCTTTAGGGTCAGGATTCATTGGTCAATATGGGTAAACGAATGGAAGGCTGAATGAAGGCTTTGGAGTCTTTTCTATACTCAATATGAATAGTATGGGAAAACACTTCCAAGAGGGTAACAAAATTTGGTGGAAGAAAAATAATCATTAAACTCACCGAAAGGTGTGCAACACGAGTCCAGTCTTTCTAGAAGAGTTCCTTCCAAAGTCCCGTTGAAGTTACTGGCAAGGATCTCTAAATTCTCCAGTGTCACGCTATCCAAAACCTAAAACGAAAACAGAGCAAAAAGTAACAAAATTATCGGTCATTAAATATTCCATCAGCTGTTCAACATTACTGTGACAATATGGAGGTAAGTACTATTTGGGGGTCATAAATAACTGATAGAGGTTAGCAGGAGAGGTACCCAGAAAGAAATCCGAAACCTCCCAACTCAACTACTAGTTAATAAACGTAAAGCCCTAAGTGCAATTTAACAGTGAGTGCTTAGACATGCTTTCCTAGCCAGCAGCAAATTTTATTTGTTGAATTAGCCTCTCTAAAAGCCAGCCAATTATGTAGGCATTGTGAACAGTTCATGAATATGAATTGTTTTTAAGAAAACGAGGAGACTGAATAATATACCGCTAAATCTTTTGATAAAGGACTGACCCTTCAAGACGACGTCTGAACTGTTTCTAACGTTTATGCATCATGAGGAATATGACGAGAGAAAACAATAAGACAACTTACCATATTTACTTGTCTTTCATAGAATGGCTCTTCTGAATGACCAATTACTGAATTTTCAGAAATTACATCAATTGGACGATATTCATGAATAAGCCCCAGGGAAAGTATTTCCGTATCCGTGAGACAATACCGCAAGTAGAATATTACTGCTCCCAGACATCTAATAGCTAACTCGTACTCAGGAAGTGGGCTTCGACCCAGCGTATCAGCTAAGGCAAATAAATGGTCATTCAATATACGACTATAACAAGAAAATGGAATGAAAGAAATAAGAACAACCAGGGTCTAGCATTTTCAAAAGATCAGATGGCCAACAATCGGCTTTAGAGGAGTGGTGAGCCATGGTAGATTCTTGGGGACCTTTGTGGCCGGCATTGGCTGTGAGACTGAAGTAACTGCCCGATTCCAGGGTGCAGATTGTTTCACGAGCTGTGAAGAATTGCCTCCCACTGGCAAGACCTTCAAATGGAACACTGGGAAGACGTGCTTTCAGCATACGTCGCAACTTATTACTCAGGTTACCTCGTTCAAATAGAATCTACATAACAAAAAAGATAAAAGATTGGATTGGGGGCTTAGGCTACCAAATACATAAGAATATCGTACCTGTGAGGGAGGGAAATGGGCAATAGTTGTACATAGACGCGAATAATGAACGTCATCTGAGAATTGGCCAATCTGGAAGGTTAGAATATATAACATATAAATTCATAATGGCAGAAAATTGGCTTCGAATATCGGAAAAGTTCTATTGATCCTGACTTTAAACAATTGCTAGTCATTTCATCCACTGGACACACAAAAATGGGACCCAAAAGTTTATTTACGTGAAGAGAATATCAAACGGCTATGAGAGTGAAAAGCAGGCTAACAAAAACAGGTAGACTGAAAGGGTTTTAACAAATGATAGGAACATATTAAAGGACATAAGGGTCAAATGTTCATGGTCGTTAAAAACACTAATGCACCCCAAGCTCTAGTCATTTTAGTAACACTACCCTTCTGTCCACTACGAGTTTCCAACCGAAAATATTTCCTCTTTTCTATTAATCATTAAAGCAGCAGAAATAAAGTCAAAACCCTTTGTCAACATAGGCCACATATCAACCATAACCCCCCCCCCCCCCCCACACTACTTTAAGTGTTGCTGAATGATAATTCAAAAAGGATGGTCTAGTCAATGAAGAACGAGAGTAGTGGTGCACATTTGCTTGCGAGCCGATAAGCCCATTTAGACGATCGACATTGGAAAAACAGAAAAGAATGAGTCGCAAAGTATGAACAGCTTTAAATGGGAAATGCGACTCACCAAAATCTCTCCAGTTGTGGCTTTTAGAAGAGCAACACCAAAGTGAGTCTCTGATTTCTCCTTCCCGGAAGCTTCAAGAATGACCATGAGATGACGATTATAACTCAGATCAGTCTCAATCTCGGATTGACTGGCACCTTGAGAGGATGAAGCAACAGATACCGAAGTGTCGAGAACATTACTCTCGGGAGAGATGCCATTTCGAAGAGGAGCAAACCAGGTCCCAGGAGTAATAATCTGACAGATTTCGCGTCGAACAACCTTGTCAGCACCAGTTCGACCACATGTTCGCTTGGCCATTCCTTCGGGGGTCTCGGTTTGCTCGATTCTAGCAACCTTGTAACCCTAGAAATAGGAAAAACACACAAATATAGAATTGGATAACCTTCACAAATAAACGAAAAATGATAGAACAAGACTCCTTGAACTTATTGATTACACATATATAATGCTAGAGAAGTAATAAGTGATATTAAAAGCAGAGGAAAATAGGTCCAGTTCATTTTGAAAATCATAACCAAAAGTTGAGTAAGACCAACTGGAACGAGAGATGGACAGACAGATTTTTAAAAAAGTATGTTCTATGATAAAAGTTTTGACGCTATTGCCACTGTAAATCAACTCTACAGGAAGATAATCTCATTATACTGATATTCGACACGAACGACACGTCAGTCAAAAGTCTGAAAATCTTGAATAGATATCATATTTTGAGTACATCTGATAAGGTTTTGAGTCCAACACACGGATAGATTCCAAGTAGAAGTGTAATTCGAGAATAATAGAACCCATAGTCAGGCATTAGTCTTAGTAATAATTCAATTTCCGCCAGATTTATATCATTCATCGAAAATTGTACATCTGTTGTAATTCTAATGCACAAACATTTCACAATTATACGAGAACAGTAAATATAGAGTTGCATAAAGACTAACTAACCTTTTGAAGGAGCCGATTAGCCATCCGCTGGAAAGCGATTTCCGGAAACCCCGCATGAGCCAATTCTCCCTTCATGTAGGACAACTTCAATTCCTCCACTGCAGCAACAGCATCCATATGATAGAGTTCGTAAAACTTTCCCATCTTGAAGAAGAGAAGAGTATCGTAATTCTGTGACTTGAGAATCCACCATTGTCGAAGACCCGGTGATTGCTTACGAAGGAAATCCTCCGGAACAAAGAGAGTTCTTGGATCGTATTCGGAATGATTTGGTCTTCGACCAGAAGCATCTTTGATACGATCCGGTTGCAGAAATGGATACGTTAAGTGAGGCCAAGATTGATCTCGATTTTCTTCCAAAGGATCCATTGTGAAACTGGATTCCGCCATTGAATTGTTTAGGGAATCGGGGGCGGACGCATCGAGCAAGCTCTTATTTAGTGACTTCGACATTAGGGACTTGCTTCGAGTTGGAGAGCAAACAGCTTTGGGAGAGTTGGTAACGTCTTTTCCGAAACTTTTATTTGTACATGAATAGAGATCTGCGATCGACTTATCATAACGGGAAGATTTTGAAATGACAGGTAAATTTTCAAATTCCTCCTCATCGCTAGATTCGACAATAACACGTCTTTTCTTCGAAACAGTTCTTTTAATCGGAGAACATTCATCACTCTCACTACCATTCTAAAGATTTAAATGAAATATACTAATAGAATGGAAGAAAAAAACATATAATAACAAAAGCAATGGTAACAAAATTACAGTAATTGGCCTCTTCGGTGCATGGTCTTCAATAAGGGAACTAGAGCAAGTACCACAATCCTCATTTGCTTTCCCGCTTTCCTCTTTTTGCTTTTCGGACGCTTTTGAAAAGAAGCTCAGAATCGATCTTTGCATGTCTTTAGGAAACAAGAACTGCCTGTCTAACTTCGCGCTTTATCAAACTACCCAGTTAATGAGGCACTTAAAAAATTTGTCGTAAGACTTTAACCATGTTATAATTTTTATTGAAATTCAAAACCATTTAGTTAACTTTATTACCTAATACTTAGTTTTTGCTCACTTTACTAATTGCAGAATTAGGGAATACCAATATATAGATCAATGCATTGTCGAATTGGCTCAGCCCCATAGTTGCTGTTATTCGCCCCATCTTAATATAATATCTACTTTGGTAGTCCTTCTTTTAAAGTGAGTAAACTTTGAAAATGTAAATTAAGTCATAATTAGGAATGTAAACCGAGGTGTCCATTATCTTTGAACTACAATCTCTTGCATTGAAATATTACTTTTCATGCATAAATTCTACAAAAAGTAGTGTTCAAATTTCCATACTTGAGTTTTGTACAGTTTTATCTGTAAAAAATGAAGAATATTCAACAGATAATATGCATTATGTTGTGGTCAGTTGCCAAGACTTGTTTGAAGGCATTCTATCGCATTATGTAGATGCCATTGACTGAAAGGTAATTTATGTGAGCAGTTATTAAGCTGTACATATCCAAAAAAGGTATTATATGGTTGATACACATCACATTTGCATGGAGAATACAGCTTTGGTATAATAGCATACTTAGCTGTCATCAAATATTAGTTTCACTAGGTTGTGCCAAAGACTTACCTTAACGTGGTGCCCCATGGGCAACGTATATTCATACGGCAAAAAGTCTATAAACCGGTGTTTGACTTCACTCCGACGAAAAGGTTAGTTGACAAAATATGTAATAAATGTTCAATTGTATTCTGTCTGGTGACATAGATGAAAATGAGGTGGATAAATTATAGAATTATGGTAAATATTAATTGATATATATTCTTAATGCAAACTCTCAATGTTATAACAACGATTTCCATCTAAAACGGCATAAATATTTTCATTAATTTAAATTGTCAATTTTTTGTGAGGGGGGGGGAGATTTTAAAAATAATTAACAAACACCAAATTGAAAAAAACTTTAATAATCAAGGGAAAGTGAACCAAATCAAACGGCTTATACTAGGGAAGAAATATTTATAGCTGGAATTAAAACAGTGACAAGATCTTAATTCATAACCTTCGCAGTTCATATTTTTATTCATTAATTTTATGTCATCAACTAGCAAGATAAAAGAGTATCTTGAAGAAAAAACACTTTTATCACTTTGGTTATGATCTAATGTTGGAGAAGATTTCAGTGTCGATAATCATACGTGCCCTTCAGGAAGAAAAAAAAAGCAATTGATTTCAGATGACGGTATTAATAAACGCGAGGCTAATCCGAAGCGAACATAGAGACACAGTTGTTCTGATTCCCTCCATTCTGATCTGCTAAACGTTTCTGTAGCAGCATCACATCGCATATAGTTCCCACTTTCGAACTCATAAAAATAGGGCGATGACCATTTAATTGACTCCAAGATTATATCAACATACACTATTAAAAACATAAAGTTCTATTACAGACAGCAAGAAATTTATTCCGAGAATCGGCTATATAAGGTTTCCATAACAAGTAGAAACATTCTGCTGTTTTCTGGTTACCCAAATCAGACCAGTGACAATCAAAGAGACAGTGAGCAAAATAAAATTCATATGATACAATGAATCGACATCTATAACTTACTTTTTAAATTTTGCCTAACACTTAATTATTAAACACTTTATCATTAACGTCTAATATTTTACGCAAGTGAGTAAAAAGCATTTATTCGTTTTACTAGATAATACTAATTTGAACGAATTCTAGGTCATAACGCGCATATTCCAATTACTATGTCCAGCGAAAAGCCATCCGATTTTGTCTATACTCGCGAGGCTGCCGAACAAGATGAGAATCTCTATGTGGTTAAAAGAGGTAAGTACGATGAGAAAACATATATGTTTGATCCAGATGGTAGGCATCAGAAAGTCTGCTGCGAAAAGATTTCGGTTCGTTTGGAACGCCTTTGCTTCGGATTGAACAAGACTTTCATCGATATTGTAAGTAACTACTGCTGGCTGCTAATAGTGTGTAATTGTGGAAAGGCCTGATGGTAGTTTGTACTTATTTCAGCCAAAGATCACTGATAAGGTGGTTGAGGGTTTGTATCCTGGCGTTCCCACATCGCAATTGGACTCCCTTGCCGCTGAAGTGTGTGCTAGTTTAACTGTCAAACACTATGATCATGGAACCCTGGCAGCTAGAGTTCATGTCTCCAACTTGCACAAGGAAACTCCTGCCAAATTCTCTGTTGTCATGAGTGATCTCTACAATTACGTGAACCCGAAAACCAAAACCCACACTCCAATGATTTCCGAGGAGTTGATCAACATTGTTTGGAAAAATCGTGATCGAATTGACTCAGAAGTTGATAATAATAGGGATTTCGAATTCAACTACTTCGGATTGAAGGTGAAATAGTGCTTATTTATGATTTGAAGTTTGAAATGATTCGTACTTACTCTGTGCTATTGTATTGTTTTGCAGACTCTCGAGAAGTCTTATCTTCTAAAGAGAGATGGCAAGACTTGGGAGAGACCGCAGCATATGTTTATGCGCGTGTCCTTGGGCATCCACGGATATGATCTCGAAGCTGCCTTTGAGACGTATCACCTAATGTCTCAAAAGTGGTTCACTCAGGCCTCTCCGACTCTCTTCAATTCGGGCACACCAGTTCCTCAGATGTCGAGCTGTTTCCTTCTCACGATGAAGGACGACAGTATCGAGGGTATCTACGATACACTCAAGCAATGTGCCTTGATCTCAAAGAACGCTGGAGGCGTTGGTCTTAATGTGCATTGTATTCGTAGCAAGGGCACTTTTATCGCCGGAACCAATGGTGAATCCAATGGCTTGGTTCCCATGCTGCGAGTGTACAATAGCACCGCTAGGTATGTGGACCAAGGTGGGAATAAGCGTCCCGGTGCTTTTGCTATATATCTAGAACCCTGGCATCCTGATGTCTTGCAGTTCATAGAGCTGCGTAGAAACACTGGGGCCGAGGAGATTCGTGCTAGAGATCTCTTCCTGGCTCTCTGGATTCCTGATCTTTTCATGCAGAGGGTTCATGATGATGAGATGTGGACTTTCATGGATCCTCACGAATGCCCCGGTCTGGCAGACTGTTGGGGAGAGGAGTTCGAAGCGCTCTATTCGAAGTATGAGAAAGAGGGTCGTGGTCGCAGGACTATGAAGGCTCAGGAAGTCTGGTAATTTTCCACACTCGCCTTTCATGCGAAGTGGTAGTCAATATGTACTCGGTCTAATCATTCACTTCTCCACAGGCATCACATCATTGAAAACCAAATGGAGACTGGTAATCCCTTCATGGTTTACAAGGATGCCTGTAATCGAAGGTCCAACCATCAACACCTGGGTACAGTCAAGTGCTCCAACCTTTGTACTGAGATAATCGAATATAGTTCTCCCGAGGAGACTGCAGTGTGCAATTTGGCGTCCATCTCACTGCCCAACTTTGTCAATGCTAAGACGAGAACCTTCGACTTTGATCGTTTGGAGTATGTGACAGGTGTCGTCACCAGAAATCTCAACAGAATTATAGATAGAGGCTTTTATCCAGTAGAGGAGGTAAGAGCTGAAACAATTTTTTTTGAAGATGAGGAAGGGGGTTGAGAGGTTTGAGAATTGTGCATTACTTTACTTTTGTGCTTTCCAGGCCCGCAGGTCAAATATGCGTCACCGTCCGATTGGTATTGGTGTGCAGGGCCTTTGTGATGCCTTCGTTCTGATGCGTTATCCCTTCGGTAGTGCTGAAGCTGCTGCTTTGAATAGGCGTATCTTTGAGACTATCTACTTCGCTGCTCTGAAAGCCTCCTGTGAGTTGGCTGAACGAGATGGTCCTTTTGAATCGTATCCAGGTTGTCCTGTTAGCAAGGGAATTCTTCAGCCTGATATGTGGGGAGTTGACACTGAAGAACTCTCGAAAGTGTCTGGACTTGATTGGGCTGGGCTTCGTGATCGCATTAAGAAGTAAGTTCTCTCGAGCTTGATGTTGTTTCCCCTGTGTCTCCGGCTAGGGTCTGAAGGCATCCTTTCGTTGTAGGCATGGTGTGAGGAACAGCCTTCTTTTGGCATTAATGCCCACTGCATCAACTGCTCAAATCCTGGGAAACACCGAGTCAACTGAACCCATTACGAGTAATGTATTTTCGCGTCGTGTTCTTTCTGGAGATTTCCAGATTGTCAATAGCCACATGTTGAGAGACCTCATCGATTTGGGCATTTGGTCTGAGGCCCTCAAATTGGCAATAATTGCCAATCAGGGTTCTATTCAGCACATCGACGGCATTCCAGACGATATTAAGGCGTTGTACAAGACTGTCTGGGAGATTCCACAGAAAACGATTATTGATCTAGCTGCAGATCGTGCTCCTTTCATAGATCAGAGTCAGTCGTTGAATCTCCACATGAAGGAACCCAACTATGGTAAGATCACTTCCATGCATTTCTATGCGTGGAAGAAGGGACTGAAGACTGGAATGTACTACCTCCGAACCCGTCCTGCAGCCGACCCGATTAAATTCACAATTGACAACAAAGAGGTGAATATGATATTGGCCACTGGCTTCGGCAAGGTTTCTCTGGAAAATAAGGAGAATTTGACTGAGGAGGAAGCGAAGGCCAAGACTAGGGTGGAGAAACTGTACCAGAAGAACATGGAGGCGATCTCTTGCTCTATCAGAAACCCTGAAGCCTGTACTTCATGTTCCGGTTGAGGTGAAAACAGTTCATCAGATCTCCCTCCCCCAACCTGTGTTCTATTTCCTTTTTTTACGGCATTTGTAACTCCCCATCTGTATCCCTCTATTTAACCTACATCTCCCCCCCCCTCCCCTATTTTGCTAACTTTTTTATTATTTAAAATATCAAAAGTGTGCCGAATATCTTATCACATTGGTCTTTGAATTGTGTTATGCGGTTTGAGATTTAGTCTTGCGGTGGGTGGATTTGTGTTCGTATGCTTGGGGGCAGGTTATTTGGCGTGTGGTGTCTGTCAATGTCTATTTCGTCACGGGAGATAGTCAGAACAGACAGCAGAGTAGTTCAGTTCAGTAGTTGGACATGGGGATGGGGTCATTTGGATATCCTAAAGGATTCTTGAGTGAATTCGCAGGCAAATGTTCAAGGTTTATTGATCATTGGACTAATATCAATAGTTGGGACAACCATTCGTGCACGTATTATTTTTATATTATGACTAATTCGCTCACCCTTCCTACTTGCGAAGATGCATTTTCTGGGTCAGTTGCGTGATTGAATATTGATTCTTCCCACAAGTTAGTACAATTATGGATGCGATTCATTGTTTTTTCATGAGTGTACTCAAAATCGATATTCTCTTATTTGAGCCATCAGTCAAGTGATGCAGAACTTTCCTCTAATGACGTGTCTATTGCTGCAATGATACTAGAGTGAGTACTCATTTCAAATTCACTAAATGGGACTCAGTAGGATTAAGCTCGGATGACAACAGAGTCAAGATGGGTATTGGAAAATGTTTTATTAAGTGGTCTTATGAGGAATCTTCAGGTCGTTATAATCCCGATGTGCATATCAAACTGTTGGAATGAAAGCTCAATTTTTTCATCATAAACTACCTCACAAAGACTCAAATTTCTGAAAAAGTTCTCTGTGTATTGTAGAAAATCGAATTTCCTTTCCACTAGCATCGAATGGTAAGCAATTGACCAGTCACACAGTAACTGAGTTTGAGACCTCGGACCAAAAGTGTCTGGATTTATTTTCCCGTTGTCAATCGCCTGTGCAGGCACAAATTGCTGCAGACTCCATATACCTAAGTGATGCCAATTGAGATGTGAAAGAGTTTGGGTCTATAAAATTAGGAACAAAATGAAAACTATGGTTGTAAGGGAATGGTGATCCGAGTGGGTGAATATTTGGCTAGTTTAAAGCTTTCTTGTTGCGAGTTACTCAATCGTCGAATTTCAGGTGTGTGGGTTGGCCAAATGTGATGATAACCCAAACTTGTGAATGGTAATTACCACATTGATGAGATTTTATTACCTCAGCGAACTCGTAGCAGAAGTAGTTTAAAGAACAATGCAATTTTAAATCGAATCGTAACTTCTTAACTGGAATTGAGCTTCTTTTGGAAACGAAAGTCAAAGACTCAAAACCGAACAGGGAAAATAGCTCTGGTTATGAGATTATTTACTCCCAAATCCTGCCCATTTTCCATTAAGTCCATATTTCATTTGTCTCTGCTCTTTGTTGCTCTAAGACACCAACCTTCTTAAAGCACAGAAGACTTTAAGTGAGCTTAGTCTGGAGGACCCTGCATTGGAAAATCGATCATGAATTAGCAGTGTCGTAAAAGCCTCATCAATCATTCTTAGATCACACCCGAATTTGGCCCAAATTCTCCCTTCAATCAACTAACGACTCGAATCCCTTGAATCCACTTAAATTTGCCTTACTTTTTGATGTAATATAGTATGCATACAAACAGTTTAAGTAAGAACCTAGACAAACAAATTTCATCTATCTGGTAAGTAGTGACTATTTAAAAGTGGTTTCGTCTGGCCAAGTGAAGTGAAGGAACCATTTCCATCATTGAATTTTGGAGTTAATTAAGTTAAAGGGACACATTTAACCAAGACATTGCAGGTGAATCTAATGCTACCAATTAACAGCCTTGAACTAATCAGGTTATAGCGTTTGGCCACCACCGTTGTCTTGTCTGAGAAATGTCCCACTTCTTGACCTCCATTGGTGACAGGGGAGACACTAGTTTGTCATGCGAAGTTTCTCCACTGGATAGCCCCTGTGCGAGTCAAAACGGGTTGACTCCAATCATACTCTCATTGTGACGTCATTCGACCATCTGCAGTGTTAGTTAGAGTGATGGAACTGTTCCCCGTAAGATTCCCCTCTCGCACTTCCAAGGTGATTCATATCGCACTTGGACCCTGGCGCTCCATTCCCCCTCATGTGCGAGAACAAAGATTTGCTTGTGTAGGTGCTCCTGTTAATCTACATGCCAAACTGTGGTAAGTTCACTCACTGGTTCACGAGACCTTGATTCCAAATTTGGATTGTGAGTACGATAATCAAAAAGATAAGACGAATTCTCTTTAATTGAGAGTACAGACATGACTTCTAAGTACTTAGTTCAGACGTTCTTGGTATTGTCAAATTTCAAATTCCACAATTCGTCAACTGGATTGCAACACCTCTTCGTCTATGACGCTCAGTACTACTTAATCAGAAAGAGTGCTTTTGATGCTTCAATTCACAATTTTCTCCTTGCGGTTGAGAAGGCAAATGATCGCACGTGATATTCCACATTTAACTGCATCGGTATGGGCCGGAAACGGTAGTTCAAGCCTTCAAGTTAGTAGAATTCCGTCGGTTGAGTTCTCTCAAGGCTGTGCATAACAAAACGAGCACTACTATTGTTTCCGTTGAACTAGCTGTGAGGACACTGGGAAGTGAAAGGCTGTCAGAACTTCGCAGTAATATATTTGCTATATTGGAAGTTTATTCTCTCCTAACTGGTAGCGATGAAAAGTTGGTGCAAGTCAGCGTAAAGGAATCTCCAGGTGACTCAACTCAGCATTCTTCAGGTTCTTGATAAAGCCATTAATAAAGCGGAAGTCCTTATCAGCGCGATAGGCTAATGATAACTGTCAAAACGCCTGCCTGGTACTTTAGCGTTAGTACCAGGGTTCGCCGAAAGTCAACCCAATTCGAATGTGTTCTGCTTTGGTGAAATATATCACTTTTGTATTATCACCCATGGGTGCTTATTCGGTTGGCTAGCTATTTTATTTAGAAAGGCTCATCAAATGGAATTTTCGATTAAACGTTTTCGGAGAACCCTAGTATAATTTGCTAGCCCATGTTTAGTTAGCGTAGTTTTCAGGCTGTTCAATGCCAATGCGTGAAATGACGTCAAAATGACGGCGTACTAGTCCTTATAACCAATTGGTCCAGATGTGGCCAAATGTTCTTTGTGGGATTTGCGCGCCTATGCGTCATCTCCACAACACAGGATGCGATATAAATGCGTGTCAGCTATGAATTGAATCTAGGCCAAAAGTGATTCTCATTCTCCCTCTCACAGTCTCTCTTTTCCGCATCAATGTCGGTCATCCAAAGGCCTCAAACAAGTCACAAATGTCTTAGAATCGCTTTAATGACTGAGTTGTTCCTGTGTGCTACAAGATTTGAGCAAGCAATTAAAATGTCTATGAACTGAGAACAATAAGTGTTGAAAGAGGATTGATGTCTATTTAATCACAATTTTTGTAGAATGGAAGAGACATGGTAGTGAAATAAATAGATCATATTGACAAATCTTCGGGTCTAGTTAACCAAAGATGTGATAATAGGCTTATGTGCTTGAAACTCACCCCAGTTCATTTATTGAGTTACAATTGAGTGCCGAAAGACGACATTAGAACAACGGGCAACTAAAATTATGCTTCAAGAAAGCAACAGTCTATTTCAGTTCATACATGTGAATTCTGGTTATTATTCACCTTTAAACGTAATCGAAATAACTTGATTCCGTTTGCGATTTGTCTGGATTCGTCGTCAGAAGCCTGAAACTGAACTAGGAAACAGTAGGAAGGAAGAGTTGGTCGTTGAGCCGAATAGAAGCTAACATGGGATTGGTCAAGAAAGTGAGGAACCTAGTTTGATTAACTGATGAAAGTGGATCACGTGGATAGATTGAAGAGTGGGTAGTGCGCTATCCTCCATCAGGAGTAGTTCAGAATGAAATTCTCTGTTCAAAATAGGTTGAGGGAAAATGTACCTCTTGGATTAGGGTGCATGAGGATACTGATGACAATCATTTTTATGAATGTACTAAATTTTCATTCTAGTCCATCAAATGACCAATATGGACAAATAATTTTTGGGAAAGTGAAGAAATTGAAATGAAATGAGTGGCTTAAGTAAATCTCAATCATCCTCCACAAATTGTAGTCGGGTGTACTTCATCAAATATATGCTTCAAATATGTCTTGACATAGGAAATATTTGGATTATTTTTTTGTACCACATAGGTCTTCATTTGCAGACATTTACCAATTATGTGTTAACAGTAGCTCTACCCATAATTGATGGGACGTGTTAAACACAAGTAGTTAAGCAATAAATTTTATGAGTTTGAGCAGGAAGAAAAAACTGAACATTCGAATAAAGGGACTTAAATGTGCTGAATAAAACCATATTGCTCAAGTATTAATACTATGTTACTAGCAGAAACTACAAAAATAAGAGCTGAATGTGAAGGCCTCAATCATTGTTGCCTAATGAATACAAGCAAGATACGGAAAGCAATGGCAAGTATAACATGATGATGCATTTTGGCCGAATGTTTCGTGATTGATATGTAAAAGAATCACACCATCAGGATTCTAATTTTGAAAACAGAGAAGAAATTAGGTTGAATCCAAATCACGTATTTCACCAAATGAACATGGAGTTAAAGACTATATGTTTGAATATAATTAATTATGCTAAGAGGTGTAAATAATGAAAAAGAATAATCATCGAAAAGTACAAAATTGTGTCAACTCAAAAAATAGGTGAATAATTCAAGATTGTACAAACAATAGCATATCAAGACTGTAGTTTCAGAAGATTTTTAAAAAGCGGTGATAATATGTAATTAAATCTTTCATGTGGAAGACAAAACCTCTTATAATAGGAAAGCAACCAAACTCTTCATTTAATTCAAGAAATACCTTATTTTTTATTTGTTAATAGAATAGCTAGAAGATGACTCAAATTATTAGGAATAAAGATTTCCTAACAAATACTAGGAGTTTTAAAAGCCAGAAAGTAGTAAAACACGAATTGGTGCCATCAAGTTCGGTCAATGTTAAATTATGGTTACCAAATGCCTCGTCTTTTGAATTTCCGACAGTAGTGTTCTTGCCTGCAATTGCAATGCATCGTAGGGAAAAACGTGATGATGAAAGCAAGAAGCATAGAAAACGACCGAGGAGTCGGTCCAAGGACAAGTCACCACACAAGGAATCGAGAAAATCTAGGGATAAAAAGCGAAGGGTTGTAGAAGAGGAGGGTATGTTTGCCAATTATAGCATTAACGATAATGTAGAGGAAGTGAGAGACCAAGGAGCAGCTGAGTCCCTATCCATTGAAGAAACAAAGCAAGTACTTTATTGTGGTAATTTATGACATTTTAGTAAACTTCGAGCGAAATTGGGCCTTGCACCTCTTGAAGTGGGAAACGAGTCCAAGACCGATGGTGGTGATGACGAGAGACCAAAGAACAGTGATTCGGATTTTGTTCACGCACCAGCCAAGGATTTGACTAAGGCGAAGCAGGCAGAGAAGATTCAGGAGAAGATTGCTACTGCGAAAGAAAAGCGTGAGTTGCTCAACAAGCTGCGTGAAGTGAAATCACTCGGATCGGGTGAGGAGACAAGTGTTTCTTCGTGGGTGGAGAAAATGCGAGCTAAGGAGCAGGCTAAGAAGGAGGCGGAGAAGAGGGTTTGCTTGTTATTATGCTTGTTAATTGCAGTTCAGGAGAAAATGTTGGCAGAGCTCGATGAAGAATTTGGAGTATCAACTGTTGTGGAGGAACAGCTGAAACCGAGGAAACCCCGAGAAGCCTACACATCGGATGCTCTACAAGGTCTGAAAGTTGAACATAGTATTGATAGATTTTCGGAGGGCACTCCAATCATCCTCACCCTCAAAGATAGTGGTACGTATTTTTTCTCTTTATATCGTTAACTTGGATCTTTTCAATCAGTCAATTTTGTTTGTGTGATCGTAGTTTTGAGTTCTGGTGTTTAAATATGAATTGTTTTTGTTGTTTAAACCAGACCATGCCCCTTCCACCTTCCACTTGTGATTTAGACTAATTTGTAGAAAAATATGTTTTTTACCCAGTTGGGTTTTCTCGTGCGCCCAACTTTAAGCAGTTTTAATTGTTCGAAGATGATTTTGTTTCATTCTTTACAAGACCTTGCATTTTCAGTTGTGGAGTTTAGAGTGTGCGCATGTTTTTTCTGTTTGGAATGCAATAGGGAATGTAGTATTAATTCCTTCTCCTACAAATTTACTTGAAAGTTTTTCCGTTTAATTTTGGCCATGGTTGTTCAACTCTGCGTTTTCGCATGCTTTGTTTGGAGGTTTCTGTTCATTCTTCAAAGTCTATATATGAGGAGATTGAGAATTAAATCATTATTGTATAGGTAGTCATGAGCTCTTGCCAATTATGTTACTCGGTGGTGTGGGTATTAGAGTGCTGATAACTGCATTGTGGTTCCTTACCCGGCAGTGTTGTGCAGTATCCTTTACAGGAATAAATGTCGTGGATTTCTTTCGTTCATAGTGTTAGGACATAGGTACAGTTTCATTGGTTAATGGAGGGGTTATTTTATTGTTCGAAGTGAAACTCCATAGAATGAAGAAAACTGCGTGCAATGGAGCTTAAATTAGCAGTCGGGGTGCATTTGTGTGTTCTAGACTTTGAGTTATGAGGCCGTGAGTTTTCTTTGGAATATTTGTCTCTTATTAAGAATAGATTCCACTCGAATTACCTTCACCAATTACGAGAGGAGATATTGGCAAAAGTGGTGTTGACGATAGTTCTGTTGTTTGCAGATGTGTTAGCCGAGGACCCAACCGACGTGCTGACTAACGTGAACCTGGTGGATGAGGAGAAGGCAGAGAAGAATCGGGAGAATAAGCGAAAGTTAGCTGGTCTGGGCGGAATTCTTCAAGATGATGAGGAGGATGTGTTGATGGGTCTGAGAGAAAAGGGCATTTTGGAGAAATACGACGCTGAGATCGATGGTCCACGCAAGGCCGAATTCACACTCGAAGCTAACGGAAGTTATGTAACGGATCATGAGAGGGCTTTGAAACAACTGCAGGAGGAACTTCAACGAAATCGAGTAAGCATTGAATTACTAACATGTGATTTTCATTTCATGGTTACTTTTGGTTGATGGTACAATTCGAAATTGTTCAGTAGTTGTAAAGGAAGTGCAGCTGTAATGAGCATTGCTGAATGAATATAGCGAATTGAGTGTATTGGCCATAGGACTTCATTTCGAAAGTGTGAGTGAAGTACCTGTGTGATAATTGATCTAGGTGGCATGTGTGTGGATTATCTTCTCGATGGGCATCGTTGCTCTACTGCTATTGTTCATATTAAGTCAAAGTTCGTCATTGTAGCGCGTATTCATGTGGTGCTGGGAAGTAATTTGTGATGGAAAGGCGATGCATTTGAAGAATATTGAAGACTGTAGCCGCAGTAATTAGTAGGTTGCGCCTTAACAAATCTCAAAATGACGGAATCCATAGATAGCGATATTACAAGTTGACCATTTTCGCGTAATTGTGTTGATTATAGCGACCCAACCATACTCATATGTGTGATGAGGATGTGATTGGGTGAAGATGAATGCTGTGTATTTAGTGTTAGAAGAATAGTTGGAAAAACAGGGATTGATGGTCTAGCGAATTCGTGCAGTTGGTTAGGTAATGATGGTTGATCAGTGTCTAATATGAGCTTATTTTGCACATCTCATTGGGGACGAGTTAGGTCAAGTTTAGAATTGTATATCGAGGATTAGGTAGGATGTGAATTGTTGCATCCTGCGAATAGTAATGCCGATTGGTATTATCGTTATGTTAATTCTCGGGCCTGTTAATTTAGTAGGAGGTGGTAATGCATTGTCTGATATGATGAGACAATTTAGGATCATGCAATGAGGAGACATTGAAGTTGAGTTTCTTGTAGAGTCAGCCTTGGGTAGTATATGTTTCACGTTGTTGTAGCAAGCACTCGGTGATACGGAGTATCGTCCAGCAGCCGAGTTCTATACATCGGAGGAGATGGGCCAATTCAAGAAAAAGAAGAAGCGAAAGGTGCATCGTCGTATTCTCCGTCCTGACGATCTTATTCCAGATGCGGGCGCACCATCCACCACCGCTGGCGTACTGGACCATGGATCTCGTTCCAGTGATCGACATGGCGCTGGGATTGGGGCGGCAAGAGCAGTGGCAGTGGAGGAAGAGGGTGAAGTTATTGACAAGAAGTCGTCGGATGAGGATGTCAAGCCACACTCGGATCTCTCAGCTCTTACTGGTCTGAATCCTGCAATTGCAGCCATTCTGGCTGTGCAAACTGTTCCGCAGGAGGATGACGAGGGAGACGATGAGGATGGTTAGATTTGTCTTATTTTTGTGTATTTTTCTTGTAAAGTGTTCATTGGTCGATTGAATAGTCGTAAATGAGCAAATTATCTGTTTAGGTTGAATGATGAAATCTCGTCAACGTGGGTTGATGTAGTGGTGGGGGGCTGGGTGGTTGAGTTTTCAATAGCGTACGGCGGTTTGATGGGTGGTGGAACATCTGTGCTACTGCGTTACCTAATTATTTTTACTTCTTGTAGCTTATGCCGACCTGATTGCTGAACCATTGGAACCCGATGATCTTCAATTGGAGTTGGAGAGGACTCTCAGTCGCGTTCGTAATTCCAATCTGGCCAAACCCGTTCCAGTACCTGAAGAGGTAACTCGTGGACTTATAAACAAGTAGTGCTATTTAAAAAGTGAAATATACGTTGTCACCTTCAAAATCGTTAGCTAGAGTAGAATATCCTTGGAAGGTCCAACTCAGTTAGCCACTTGGATGAATAATTTCGTCATTGTTCGCACACACACATTTAGTTTTGCCTAAGTTCGCCAACATTTCATCTCTGGTGACCACACGGACCTTTACTGAGGGTCCTCCACTCTGAATGTGAACGTGGATTCAGTGGCAATTGGGATTCTCAGATGAGTGAAATCGTAGTCCTTATTTGTGCTAAAGATGTTTATTCATTGTAGAGACTGAAGCTGATTGTGAAAGAAGACCCCGACACAGAAATGGTGGAGGCAAGAGTGAGTGAGGCAGGAGGCGGTGGTGGTGGTGGTCTTGTATTTGACGCCACGGCGGAATTCTTCAAGCAGATCTCGAGTGGCCTACAGAACGATGTTACCGCGAAGATGGTGAAACAAGAGGCTGAGGAAGAGGTGGATGGTGGAGAAGAAATACCTTCCCTGAACAGGAGGGAGAAGGAAGATGATGTTGATCGGTCCTCTGATAGGAGAGCCAAACATCGTGACAGCGTAAGCAGTCGGTATTCTACGAGTAAGTGTCTACTTCATGTCTGTCTGGTGTATTCGATTTGGCGTTACTGAGGAGGCGGTGGGTCAAAGTTAATTTAATTTGCATAAAGCAAAGTGTGTAGTGGATTGGAGGTGTAGATAGGTGAAATGAATGAAATCTCGTTCTTGAGAAACTTGACGTTCCAGTTTGAGGTAGTTGTCTGACAGATATTAGTAGAGTGCTTCATAAAATCGCGAAATTTTAGAAGTTCATTAAGGGATGAATGAGTGAGACGTGATTTGTGTGTGTGTGTGTTCGTGATGTTCATGGATAAAGAGAAGGAAAGAGGAGCGTGCAAATTTCTACGTCAACATAGATGTTCGATTGTATTGTGTAGTATCCCTTTGAATTTGACTACTGCCTTACCGATGCATTTCCATGTGTTTGCTGTTAGCTGCTATCTGTGGTTTGGGTCTTGTGTGAGTTTACAGGCACTACAGTTAGCTTATTTTAACTTTCCAGAGCATTCCTCGTCCTCTTCGCGTCGTCGTCACGATGACAAATCTTCCATCAACAAATTTTCAAGTGGGCGTTCAAACTCCAGAGTGACCGAAGAGCCGAGTGTTAGTGGATCTTATGCTCCAACTGCTGAGGCGAGTGGAAATGGTGTGTTTGAAGAGGAGCCAACGTTAAACCAGGGTGTTTTTTCAGCTCTCCTTCTTGCTCAGAAGAAGGGCTACGTTGAAGAACAGAAGGAGAAGGAGGTAGGTTAATCTCGTGGAGGGACCTTGGGAGGGAAAGGGGGCATTTTAAGTGGAGTGTTTACTTGGTTTTAGCGTCCAATGGGTCAGCTTGTGAATCTGATGGCAAAGCACTACGTGAAGGAGGACATGCGTTATGATGACATTGACGCGAAATTTGCCAAACGTGAGCGCCACACTGGTCCACTCTCTGACTTCCGTGAGAAAACCTCCTACAAACCTGATGTGAAGTTGTACTATGTCGACGAGATGGGCCACAACCTGACACCAAAGGAGGCGTTCCGACAGCTGAGTCACAAGTTTCACGGAAAGGGGTCAGGGAAGAAGAAGACAGAAAAGCGCAATAAGAAGTTTATTGAAGAAGCGGTAAGCTGAGCAATCTATGCATCCCGGCGTGAAATTCGGAGCTACTTATTGTGCATTAGTAACATGGTGTTAAATCTGTTTTTATTGTAGCTTATCAAGAACAGTGCTGGCTCCGATACTCCATTGGGAACACTCAACAAGTTGAATAAGAAGTTGGAGCAACAGGCAACTCCCTATGTGGTGCTTAGTGGAAAGGGTTCGGTTTCGTGAGTGAATGAATGAAGATGTTTTTCTTGCTTTAAACTGATTTAACACCTTCGAATCGCTCTCATTCTGGTATGTATTGATTTCAGGAAAAGCACAATGAAGTGAGATGTTGGATCTTTGGAAGAATGAGTTATTTGTTATGTACATAATCTTGGAATTTGCTAAATAATTGTATACTTGAAAGAAATTCTTGATTTTGCGAATTGGTTTGAGATTGGGCGGCCTGCTTAACGTCGTCATTAGTTTGTGATGGAAGCAGTTGAGCGTTTAAGTGAAACATTTCAATAAAGGTAGCAACAGGTGTCTTTATTGATCTATGGTTGCTGCTGTGGGATTGTGTCTGAAGTGACCAGAAGTGCACAAACAGAGTCTAATTAAGTAACTAACTAACTAACTAACAACAGAATCATGTCCACACTTGTTAGCGGAACTGGTATTTAGTCATGGTGGTAACTGGTGGAGCTGAGTATTGTGTTTAATTTCTATCTAGTAAAGACCTCTTCCTGCATACCTTGCAAATCATGGGATAATGTGTTCAACGATTCAATGGCAATCTGTACATTTTCATTTATTAAAACATAAGTGTTGGTTTCATTTATTGCCAATGTTACGAATTGTATAGGTGAATGGTGGGTGAGAGGGTGCTCTGCATATCGGTGTTTAGAGGGATATGATCTGCATGATTATTTGGACCATTTGGTCTCCAGGGTGATTAGCTAATGTCCGTATTAAAATCTTTTGGAATGGAAGAGTATTCACCGTTGCGTTTGATCCCAAATTGTAGTTGTGATTAGAGTAGTTCCGTGTCCACGAAAAGAGGAATACTGCCATTTCGTTACCTCGTGAACAACATAAGTGAAATAAAATGGATAGAAAGTGGAATGAAGGGTTTCCACTAATTTAATTGTGTGGATGGTTGAATTTTCTGGTAGAATTGGGAGAGGAAAGCATCTTATTCGAACTTCCTAGAGAATTGAAGCCAAATTTAGGTGAAAATATGAAATAATTACTATGCTAATATTATGTGTCGTCGTGAAGAGGGAAACATGATCAGCTTTTGTTTTTCAAATATTTTCTGCGGGGAACACGACTTGGTTTTTGTTTCGTATTGTGATGAATGATCCGTAGTAGAACATTCCGTTTGGTATTTTTAGTTATGCAGAATATTAGTAACGAATCTTTCATAATAAATTTCAAGGGTCACTTTAGTATTTGAGTGGTGATGATGGAAAACTCGTCGGTG
>UZAE01000326.1:0-26221 GCA_900617975.1 Rodentolepis nana | reverse complement strand
CGTGGAGGTAAGTCTATCGCACACTCCATCACAGAAAACGTGGACCTGGGCATAATAATCTATAGCGAAATTTAACGCATTCTATCGAGTCTATTGGTTAGACTATTTAGTTGCACCGGCCAAATTGTTGGTTGATGGTCTTACTTGGCTATTTACTATAAGGAACAAGATCGCATCGAGACTCTCTTACTCTCTTCATCCCCCAACCCTCATTTAAGGATATCTTAATTTGGCCTCTTGATTACAACCAATGCGCGAAGTAAGATCAACGTTAGCACAACTTTCTTCCTATTGTATTCTGGTACAAGGAAAGGTCATATTAATTTCGTCACTCTTGCAGAAAATAAAATAAGAGTGTTGTTGCTGCAGCAGATTACAACGCAATGAAATTCAATTTGATTGCATCTAAAGTTCCGAGTGATGGAGTTGGTCAAATTGATCTATCACACATCTGCTAATGTATGAACTAAGAAAGTGTGATTCCATTTGATTAATAAACCCTAAAGCTAATATCATTTTTAATCCTCCCACATTTTGTTGATGGTCTGTCATTCCTTGTGGAATTATGAGTTTATAAAATGAGTTTATCTTAGTTGTAAAGGCGCAAAATTATTAAATATTAAAATTATTAAACATTTTGACTAACTGTCTGACTTACTGACCTTTTTGCTGTATAATTTGCACAGTCTAATTTACAATTATAAGTTTGTTCAATGAAGTACGAGAGTTGTGGGACACGTTATCGCGTTGTTCGTCATCGTATGTGCCAGGATTGGGAGGTGCGGCCGTACAACTCTGTGTGCAGGGACCGTACGATTGGGAGGTGCGGCCGTACAACTCTGTGTGCAGCGACCACAACTCTGTGTGCAGCGACCGTACAAACAGTGGCCAATCACTAGGCCAGGATTGGGAGGTGCGGCCGTACAACTTTGTGTGCAGTTCGCCAGGATTGGGAGGTGCGCCGTATAACTCTGTGTGCAGCGATCGTACAAACAAAAAGAGGTGCGGCCGTACAACTCTGTGTGCAGCGACCGTACAGTGCATCGTATGCCTGCATGTCTGCTGCCAGGATTGGGAGGTACGGCCAACTCTGTGTGCAGCGACCGTACAAACAGTGGCCAATCACTAGAACTCTGTGTGCAGCGATCGTACAAGCAGGACCAATCATTAACCTCTGTTTAACCTAATCCCCCATCCCGATCATGAGTAACTCCCTGCGTGCACACTACTTGATCCGCAATCCTGAATAAACGTGCTCCGTTCTACACGTCTGTTTCCTTTCATAGATGGGCTATAACTTAGCTGGTTCTGGGAGTCTAGCTAAGAGAATCTGCCATAGAGATTTCTAAGTCAGTCAGGCTTTACTTAGGGCATAGAGATTTCTGAGTCAGTCAGGCTTTACTAAGGTAGCGATCCGCTACAGAGTCGCTGGGTTCTATACTGTGGCCTTTGATTACTTTCTATAATGTTAATTAAATACCAATGAAAGTTGAAGTTAACCAGATAGTTTTCTCAATTCATAGTTGGTGTTGATTAGGCCATAAAAGTTAACGAATAACATAATTTAATTGAGTGCCAATAAATACGAATTGTTATTGTTCATTCACTTGTCAAAAATTTCCTGAGAGTAGTGTTTTGAACACTAGATCAGTATCTTGATGTGAGTTTCAAGAGACATTCGCAATCTGCCACATCTCTTCTTTACTGGAACCGGACCGAGTATACGAATATTCCACTTTCGACAGAATGCACCAATGGATATCGACCCCATTGCGTCACATCATTGGCTGGGCAACGGTTGATTAGAAAATATCAGCATCGCTAGAAAATAGCGATTAAAAGGCTCTATTTTTATGGGCCCTTTCCAAATTATATTCAAAATTGGGCATAATTTGAAGGAGCCATTCTCGTTAGAGAATATCTCTCGAAGTGTATAAACTTAAAATAGTAATAATTTAAGTACATCTGTCCCGAAGATATACTTGAGAAATTGGTGAAAAATTGAAAAAATTGCCGTCATGAACATTTATTCAAGTCAGATTGTATTGGATTTTCTATGCATTAAGGTATCGTTACATACACGAATACCTGAGATTGTGTTTTAGCATTCACACCCCTGAAATGTGATGATTCTAAGTTGCAAGATAATTTGCTTCCTCAAACATTGGAACAGTCTGAAAGGAGTGACCAATTTTGGTTGGCATTGTTTGTAACGAGAAACTTTCACTTTACTGACCGCCCTGACACCATTTATTGATTTTTTTATTGACCGTTTCAAGTGTCTCTCGAAGATGCGAACCAAGTGATCAAGTGCAGAGCAATAACGGCCCAAAAATACTTGAATAGGACAAATTTTTAATATTATTCAAATGAATTCTGACCCACATCAAATTCTCGAATTCGGTTACAGGACAAATTGAAGACATTTGTTCTGTCGGTTTCATATTCTAAGACTATTTGTAATGTAATTGTTCATTTCAAAGACAAAAACACCGATTTATCTGACGTTTGGACGGGGGAGAATGTGAGTGAATAATGAATAGCACCTTCGAAGGCATGGAGTTCACAAGAAATTGATTTCTAATTGGACACTGTGAATTGGAGTATAAAGAAAATTACTGTGATAAAATATTTCAAACAAGTTAAAAATCACGGGTTCATCATTTGTTGCCACCATTAATGGCCACTGTTTTGTTTCTATAAAGTTATTAATTCAAATTGCCCCCCCCCCCACTCTCCTAAATGCAATAAAAATTGGTGGGATTATGTAGTGATTTATTGGTAAAAAAAGTAAATATTTATTTATGCCATAAAGGGGTGTGCGATAGACTTACCTTCACGTGGTGCACCCTGGGCAACGTATACTCATGCGGCAAAAAGGTCTATTAACCGGCAGTTGACTTCTCACTTCAAACTACCATGACCCCACTGTATGTCATAGTCGACCCCTTTCGCAGTACTCATCTTACCTTTACTCTGCCTTTTGTCTGTCTATTTCTTTTACATCTGTGAATCATTTTTCTGTCCCCCCTCTCGACATTTTGTCACTTTGATGTTCCTCCTCCTATCTGTGAAGCCCGAAGTCAACTAAGGGGCTAATGATAACTATCAAAACGCCTCCCATTTGAAATAAATAAATAAATTTATGCCATAACGTCATGGCGTCACTCGAAATAATGTGCAGAAAATCATGATTGAATTGATGTATGAGTAAATTTCATTAAAACAAAATAGTGGAAATCAATAAATACCCTGCATTTTCATCGGTTTTTGCTTGGTAGTGGTAACTCGAAAAGCGAATTTCCAATTCAAAGAGAAAGTAGTGTAACATATATGAAATCCAAAGTATTTATTTCAAATGGCAGGCATATTGATAGTCATCATTAGCCCTTTAGCTGACTCCGGACTTCACAGAGGGGGGGAGGGGGAAGGGGGGGGGGAAGAAGAGTGATTCACAGATTTAAAGTGAAAGATAGTCACATGAAGTGGGGTCATGGTAGTTGGAAGTCAGAGCTCTTTCTGGAATTATAATTTATTGTTTTATCGCTAGACGTAAGTCGGAAGCCTTTAAGGTATTCCTTCAGTTTTGCAAACACAAAATACTGCAGTAGCTTGGTCTGGACTATAAGGAGGATGTGGAAGTGTCTTCCATTAAATTTCGAGCATAAGGGCTCTGGCGGCTCTTGAAGAATGTGCACATAATGTCTTGAAGAATCAAATTTTGACTGAACAGTTTCCTGGGTCGTTTCTAGTGATGGATGTCTTCAACTTCTTCAAAACGATTTCAAATTAACTTGAGGTGATCGTTTATTTCGACTTCTATAAAGTCAATCCAATAGATCGTTTGAATTCCAAAAGATAGGGGTCATGACCTTAACGGACATTTCAGCTTTGAATTTGACAGGCCCAGTTGTTCCCTATGAATGTCACTCCTTTGACTGAATTTTATTTTCTGGATCATCTCCGGTAACACATTGCCTAAAAATTATCCTCATTTGCTTTCACCTTTTCCTAATTTGCTAAAGAAATTTCAGCTAGTTGGATCAGTTATGGTTCCCACAAAGCTTTTGAAACCCACCGAGAGATTGCTTAAGCCAAGATTTTAGATGAGAATGGAAAATTCTGATTCGTATGTGAGTCCTACCTCATTGCCAATTTCTTCAATGGTAGGTCGTCTACCTTGATCCATTAGGTTCTGCGCAAAAGGAGATTTATTCCCAATTTCTTGCCATGAGGAGTCGCCCTCGTAAGGAGATCCGGTTTCCACCAGCTCAATTAGTCAATAGATGACTGATAACATTAATCATATCTAGGACGATCCACTTTCTCACATTTCACTCAATATTATTACCATGACAGTCGGCGCAAAATAAAAATTCATATTAATCTTTCATTGCAATTCAACTCCTGACCATTTTAAATGATGTCAAATCAAAAAATGTCAACTCAATTACATAATACCAAAGATTCAAGAAATTAAAATAACGTTATATATAATATATAATAAAAATGAGAAAAAAGTCTTTTATAGCCACGATTACAACGAATAAATAATTGAAATTTCAATGTTTTAAAACTCGAAGATAATTTAGAACTTCGTTTCTAGAGCGCTCTCGATCAATTGAACAATCTCTGGAACTTTAGCCCTTCTTGCGATTTTAAGGGGCGTATATTTTCCATTGCGCGCCGATGCCTTTACGTTGGCGCCTAAAGTGAATATCGATATATTTAATTTAAAGAAAATCCTCTCTCTCAGGTAGAGAATAGAAGTAATCTCGATTTTACCTATTTCCAAAAGATATTTCACAGCTGGAAGATTGCGCTCGAAACAGGCTGTCATTAGCGGTGTGAAACCTCGTTTATCACGAATTTCAAAGTTCGCGTCATGATTGCATAAAAGCAAAAGAATATTATGATGACCTTTTTGAATTGCAGCATGAATCGGTGGCAAGTCTTGTTTATAATTTGGATCCGCAGTATGTTCAAGCAACGCACGAACTACCTCTTCGTGGCCTAGAATAGTAGCCTGTAGGAGAGCCTGATTCAGTTCACTCAAACTGTATGCGCTTTTATCCTCAGCATGGAGTAGAAATTCCACAACATCAATTTTGTTCTAGATTAGTAAATCAATGAATTGAGTTAATGCTAGTTATTACTATAGGTTGCCATTGAATTGTAATTACCCTGATTGCGGCTATAACAAGTGGGGTTACAGGAGAACTACTGCATGGTGAGTTGCTGGAACGCGATATGTGAAATAGGTAGTGAACGACATTGACATGCCCCTCTGATGCAGCTAGAACTAGAGGAGTTAAATTATCCTTATCCGGTTCAGTTAAGTCGCCACCATAACTTGAGAGTAATTCAAGACCTTTTAGAAAACCAATTACAGATGCGACATGAATGGCGGTGTAACCGTCTTTATGCTTTTTAGAAATCGTTGCTCTGTACTTCAATAGAATCCGCATAGCTTCCAAATTTCTCTTTTCAGTAGCTTGAATTAAAGGTGTTGTTCCAGCGTCCCATTCATACTCATCTGGAGAACGCTGAAATGGAGGAAAACCACAGGTTAACGAACCGAAATAGTGAGATATAAAATCTTTAATCTGTCATTTTACTCCTGCTTTGAGCAGATCACGAAGAGCGTCAGCGTCTCCGCTTTCAATTGCTGCTGAAAGCGTCAAAGAAGAACTGCCGAAATTGTGTAAAGCTTCCTTATTGTTCTATGATTATAAAATAAGTCACCAGATAAGATTTTAACTTTTAATATTCAACATTAATGCATAAAACTTTTTTTAACATAATATATCGACGAAAAGTACTCACGGCCATACTAAATAAATTTATTTGAATCTTTTTTTGCGGTGGAGTGAATTGTGCTCGCTTGGATATTAGCTAACCTAAAGCGATCTATTTTTTATTATTATTTCGGAATAATCAGTAATATTATATGGGTAAATACAATGAACTCTCTTAGGAATCATTGATTGCAGTTATGTTATTTCATGATTCTGTTTCTTTATAGGTGCAAATGGTGATATATTTTTTAAAAATTAATGAAAATAAAAATATGTTAGAAATCTTGTAGAATAAGCTCAATTTGAAGGCCATTTCAAATTATGCATTGGATGATGATTAGGAAAAACATGTAGGATTTCTTTATTACTTGGCGATAGGTGATGGAATATTAGACCATATTTTTCATCTAGATATTAGATATTGCAAACCAAAAGACTCTTACAAAACATTGAAAAATAACCCAAAATGGGAAAACCCCTCTACATTAAAATGAATTTTACTTGTCTCATTTTTGAGACGCTTTTAATTTCCACTTCTGCTTGATCATGTTGAACTCTGTCAACACAATCATTTCTCTCGAAGCGAAAAAGGCACCCCGAGATGGCCAGCCGAAGTGAACGAAATAACTTCATGAAATAAAATTTGAATTTAGTGAGATAAAAGTACCTTACCACGCCTTTGTTCTTACCACGGAATATAATTTCGTTGGCCCCCACACCTTTTTGTAACATTGTAAGCAATATCTGATGTCACGCCGAAAGTAAAATAAGATTTTAATTGCAATATACCTACTTATTCATTCGAAATCATATGGCGGTAATTATAATTATTGAGTTCATTTGTGCATCGTATTGGAAAACAAAAACCCTAGAATAGGTGATTTCAAAAGGTTTTTGCAATCTATTTTTAGCATTGAATTGTATGGAAGGATAGAAAAATAGAATAAGATTCATTACATGATAACATGTTTTTAATTAAATCAGATTAAAACATTCTTTCAGCAAAATTGGAACTAGCTAATTGGTTTCCGTTTTCTCCATATGTAATGCAAACAATACCTGATTCTTCTTAAAAAAGGCAAACACCAAAATTGCCAACTGGGTGCAATAATAATATGTGAAGCTATTATAAAATATAATATTGACAATATATCATATATACACATTTTAATTAGAATGTAAGGGAATGGAAAATATTTAATGCTTTCTAAATGAATTAACAGGCATACTTAACTCGCAAAAGGTATTTGTCTGCTCATTTAACCTTTCGACCTCCGCAACTCTTTTTGTTCTTACCACTGCGATCGCGACATACAAACTGGCATTACTCGGAGAAATTAGCTATATCAGGCCAATTAATGGGAAGCATTATGCCTTACGCAACATTTTCCAGGCCTTTAAAGCGAAAGGCAGATGAAAACTTGCCCGAAAAATCCGAAACTCAACAATAGTTAGTGCAGTTCTTTCTCTATGCAATTTGTTTATATTTTTAAATATATTATTTTAGCAAACGAATTCGTGCTACATACGATTACGTTTATGAGCAGATGTTTCTCAAGGGCGAGAATAGTGATATTACAATCATTGCGTTGGAGCGTGAGTGGCATCTTCATCGCATCTTCTTGAAGCATTCTCAGTACTTCTCAGCATTGCTGGAAGGTGGATGGAAAGAAAGCGAAGAGCATATTCTCAGGCTTAAACTAACCGATGAAAACATAACTGAGGAAGGACTGCATGTTATCTTCGGATCTTTCTACAATGACCAAGTTAAAATCACCAAAAATGTACAAAATCGAACTTATTTTTTTCTAACATTTTCTCAGAACGTTGTAGGCGTGCTAGCTGCAGCAACTTGGTTTCAACTAGATGAAATTCGAGATTATTGTGAAGGGATTTTGTGTAGATTTATAAAACTTAATACTATCTCTTCTCTTTATGATCTATCTATTAAATATCTTTTACCTAAACTTGAAAATATCTGTGTTTCTTGGTTGGCTACCAGATTTTCACTTGTTCCTTGGTGTAAATTATCATTTGAAGCGAAGAAAAAATTCTCGTAAGTGTATAAATTTCTTTTCCATTAATTTTCTGATTAATTTTTTATCCTTTTAGCATTTCTTTAATGCAAAGCGTCATTGAACACCCGTATTTTATTGTTCTTCACTTCGAACAAGATTTGTTTCGTGACCTTTTATTGGTGAGCACTTACTTTTTTGTCTATTTTTGAAAAAAAATTGAAAATTGATCGAGGAATAAGGAACTATTAGTTAATTCATGTTAAAAAATGGAACGTGAAAAGAGCCAGTGAAGGAAAGCTTTGTTTGCTCGTCGTAAGAACTTTTCTGTTGGCTCTTCAACTCCCTCGGGATTCTAATATTAAACGTTTTGGCCTTGAGTTTAACTTTGTTTTTTATTTCAATCGAATAGTTTATTTAAAGACACCACTGTCTGCATATTCTGAATCATTTGAATGCCTAACAATCTTTAAGTAGAGTTCATAGTTGTCTTTAGATCGTCTTGAGCATGTTCTTCTATATACCATTGTACTCGATGAACTAGTTTCCGAATTTTAACATACATATATGCATATGGTAACCAATGCTTTTTCTGGCATTCTTTTCAGTGGGTCTACCTGCATCTTCATCCTGAGATTTCCTATTCCTGGCCACCTGTGGATTTTCATCGAGAAGTGTACGCATTCTTTCAGCACAAAAGTTAGTTCCAATATTTACACAACATCTAGGACCTGGATTGACTACCTGAGATATCTGAGATAGTTAGAGATAATAAGAGTTGTAGTTCATTAATCAGCATGGAATACTTCCATGCCAGTTGGCTTGTTTCCCATGGGCGTTCAGCCGATGTGTGGAGCAGCCAGCCTCATTGACTAAGTCTGGGAGAACTTGGGTCTCTTACCGAGAAGGCTCTTGGATGTCACTCACTACCTAAGTTGCGTGTTTGAATCTGCTTGGGAATCATAAGAAAGTCCATGTGGTTGTTTACAACTTAACCAGTTGCGATTAGATGTTTGACTTTGTGCTTGGTTAACCAGTAGTATTACAATGAGGAGACTTCATCCAGAGGTAAGAAGCGGAAGAACGGTATTTGGAAGTCCAATGTCTTCAAGTGCCTGCGGTGGATTGGACGGACAAGTCCGAGTTCAGGTGATTGATACTCATCTGTGTCCATTCAATGGCATGGCTGCTTAATTGGGCAGTAGATTCTGGCCAACGTGAGAGATGGTAAAATTCGCGATTTTCATAGGATTGGTTTCTCTCCCCTTCCAAAGCAGGTTCTAGGAACACTTTCCAAAACGAATTTGCTAATTCTAATAAGTGTTGGTTAGGCCTTTCAAAATATTCGCTTTTTTTTTCTTTTTAAATACGTTATCTAATTTCCAGTTAATAAAGATGTGAAGTCTGTTGGTGTCTTAAAGTAGCAAATTACACTTGAATTAACGTTGTACGTAGAGAGTATAGAATTTGAAATATTACCGTAGTGACACAATTTGATGTGAAGAGAAATGGCAGAATGAATTTCTCGGTATCTTTCCCCAAGCCAAGTTGATAATATTTCCCCCAACGGATTTCTCACCTAAAGTAGTTTAATTCATTTTCTATTTATTTAAAGATTTCTTTGAGACACCTGAGGGCAGGCCCTACGCTGATGTGTTCAAGCTCCTTAAATGGGAAAACATTCTTACAAGCCTTGACGCAACTATGAATGTCATATCTGATCAATTAATACCTGAAGGTAAATTTACTTATTCTTTTTATATGCTTTCAGTAAGATATCCTTAAGGCGAATTTTGCAGAATTTAAGTAATCGAGAAACTTACTAAAGTGCTCTCACCACTATATTTCCATAGTTTTAAAGGCTCCTATTACTTATATTATTTAAGTAAGCTGTACATATAATTACAAGGGTCAAATATAGGTTACTAGAAGCCTAATAAGATACAGAACACTCAACGCCTTATGAGAATTTCGGTAAATCAGCGCTTTCATAATTCGAAGTATGACTACGATTTCATCTCTTTCTTTTTCACCCTCGCTATCTTCCTCATTTTAATAAAGTGGTTTATTTCTCCTTTAATTAAAATGCGAAGTAGAGTTTTCCACTTGCAAATAATAAAATTAGCAAAACAAGGACAATTTTAAGAGGACTTAATCTTACAAGCGTTAGAGCTATTGTGAATCTCATGTCCCATCCAAATCTATTAAAAGGTAATTTTGCTGGTTTGTTTAATAGAGTCGTTTCTACTTGTTATGTTTCAGTGCCACGCATATGGCACTCCATAGATACGTTTATATTTGGTCCTTTTTCTAGCCTGGATCAACGAAACTTGTCGCTTCCTCTGGCTAAAACAATTGAAGTGCGACAACCTCCACATCCTTCGGCGTCAAACAACCTCACCTAGTGTCCATATTATCTCTCCAAATCGGCCTTTTGAACAGGACCAATCACTCCGACCAGTGGACTCTCGAGGTAATCGCCAGCCGAATTCTCCCCAGACAGCACCAACTGGGGTTGGTGATGAATTTTGGAGAAATTGCGAAAGGTTTGGGGCTATCATTGAACAGCATCGTTCATGGAGGTGGTCGGGTTATGCTTTTGGTGTGGATCTGGTGTTCAGCTATCAAAGCAAGTAATAAATCTAACTCTCTTGGTGTTTCTTTTTCATATTTCAATCTCTTTCTTGCAAGTAAATTTGAATGAATGATCTTATTAATTTGAATTTAGGTAAATTAGTTTAATTTTGACCTCGCGCCTTTTAACGCCTAGCTGTTCTTATACAATTAGAGGTGAGCACTATTCTGCTCGCCTCGCCGCACATGGATAGGATTTATTTATATTAAATGGCAGGCTTTTTGATAGTTATCATTAGCCCCTTATTTCACTTCAGGCTTCACAGAGGGAGAGGAACATCAAATCGTAAAAAGTCGAGAGGGGGGAACAGAAGAGTGTGTCTGTCCCTTTTACATCTTTAAAACAAAGGTAGATGAAAGGTGAGATGAGTACTGTGAGTAGTCGAATATGACATACAGTGGGGGTCATGAAAGCTTGAACTCAGAAGTCAACTACCGGTTTGTATACTTTTTTGTCGCATGAGTATACGTTGCTCAGGCTGCACCACATGGAGGTAAGTCTATCGCACACCCCACACATGTATAAGATTGTTTTTGACAAATAGAATGTGGGTTCCACATGCAGGATATGGGTACTCATCGGGAAATGAGCTTATTGTTGAGAGCGTATTCCTAATTTCGTCTTTGCGTTCTGACCTAGCCAATAGCATGTCAGTCTCGGCTTTTCCATTAGCTCACTCTCTGTGCCTAGTAGCTTCGTGTCTGCTTCCATTTGAGTGGTTAGGTTGAGGGGGGGGGGAGGCAACTAATAAAATGATTTGTGGCTGTCAATGGTGTCTGCAATCTGGAGTCATGTTTGGTCGTGTTCTGCCATTTTTGCAATGTAGGGGAATATGAAACATGGAAATTTATTTACTTGGAGGAAGGTAGTAGTTTTATTCAATGACTTGAAGTACTTGAATGCATTTAGCCTTGGGCCTAATAGAAGGTTTTACAAGTATAAATCGGTTTGGATATCACTTTTCCCGGAGAGGTATGCTTTTGCGTGTATCGCTTTACGTTTTCATAGTCAGGTACTTTTAATTACAATTCTGTTAAAATTACTTGTTTATTCCAGCAAAATCACAGTGACCCGATGTACCGAAGAGTCGGAGACATGGGGCCTGATTTCACCTCTTCCAACGGTTAAAGTGGAGGTTGATGTCAGAGTGCTTTCGAAACCGGCTCTCTTCAAAAATGACCACCCGGAGGACACCGTCTCCGACTCCCTTCAAGAAATGTTGTTGGAATGCAAAGACGATCTCAATGCCGGCGATAGTGGTGATGATGAGAGTATCGACGAGATTAAAAAGCGACTTCAACTGACAGTTCTCTCCGCAAGGCATGCAACCCTTCTAATGATCCCAAATGCAAAGTACGAGTTGCTTCGATTACCGAGGGATATCATTTACCCTCTTGTGATTTCTATGGCAATCCGTCGTTGAATTGATCTCTCTTTTTACGTATTTGTATAGCACTTATCTTTAGTATTGATTATTGATTGAAAAGACATCTTCCTTGTTAGAACGATTTGTGTTTTTGATTTGAATAGGATGGAAACTACATTGGTTTGCTTATAAATTCAAAGTTCACTAGCTAAATTGATGACAACACAACTTGAATATTTCTTTATTTCAAATGGCAGGCTTTGTGATAGTTATCATTAGTGAAGAGTGCCTCATTTGAAATGTATTGGGCCTATTTATTTATATCAAACTGCAGGCTTCGTAATAGCTTGTCATTAGCCCTTCAGATGACTTCGGGCTTCACAGAGGGGGGGAGGAACATCAGTCACAAAAAGGCGAGAGGGGAATAGAAGAGAATGATTCACAGATGTAAAAGAGATAGACAGACAGACAGACACAGAGGTAGAAGAAAAGGCGAGGTGAGTACTGTGGAGGTGGTCAAATATGACATACAATGGGGTCATGGTAGTTTGAAGTGAGAAGTCAACTGCCGGTCAACTTTTGCCATAAGAGTATACGTTGCCAAGGGTGCACCACGTGGAGAGGTGAGTCTATCGCACACCTCTCACACTAAAAGATGATATTTCCTATGCTTCTTACCTTCCAGTTGTGGTCAATGATCAACAGTGCCACGAATAGGTTTCTCTGTGAATACATTGTCCAAATTTTGCTATTTCACCAATTATCTATTTAGCATCCGTGGAATTGTTGGGAAGGGTCATTTTGATGGGATCATTTTGTACCATCAGGTGGCGATTAACTTGCGGAGGTATGCAACGATCTCCCTGACTTTGATTCGGTAGGCATGCAATTTGAAAACCAAGTTATACTGTTCTGAACATTCTTGAAGTAATCTACTCTGGAAATCGCAAAAAGCCTACTACCCATAAAACCCAAAGCGCTTAAAGTGACACATAAATTGAGATTAGACCAAGTCGTTCTTGAGTTGTCTTCTTCTGTAAATTAACTTTGAACCTTCTTGGGGGCTACAAGATTAACAAGACACATCAAGAACCTACTGACATTTTCACACATCTATCTTGAAACCTACACTCAAAGTGGATGAAATATCATAAAAATGTCCAATCATTAAGGTCGTCAAGAGAGGGGAGAGAGAGAGGAACGCAATTGCCACTCGAACTCTTCGAAAGGCGTACGAATTCAAAATTTTCATCCTGCTTACAAATGCTAATTAAGATAGCGCACAATAAGGAGGTTTCCTGCAGTTAATTCTACGACAAAATTTAACTGGTGAAATTGACTAATCATGTTGTAGGGCAAGCACCAATTCATAACCCACCCCAAAGTACGCCTGCTAACTATTTTCGGAAGTTTGAATATCATTCAAGCACCCCGACTTGAAAGAGTAGACAAAGTCACTTGGTGTTCCCTCTCTACCTCAGAGTAGGCTAGCTCCTGGGTAGGTCCAGACGGAAACAGCATTAACCATTGCCCGGTTGCCTCACTACCAAAAGCTGTAAACGACAATTAGGACACTTATAAATATGAAAGCAATTTGCATGGACTATTTACCAAGGCATTACAAAAAGTCCGATTATGTACACAAACAGACATACAAAGAGAAGGGAGTAAAAAAAAGTATCCAAATACACACACAAAGGGCAGGAGAGAAGTCAAATTTAGTCATCAGACAGATTTCGTCGTCTCAGACCTCCACGAAAGCCTCCAGCCCCACGACGACCACCGGTAGCACCGCCTCGTCCACCAACTCCAGGAATATTGCTGCTGGAGACCCCGACAGCAGGACTAGCTGCACTGGAACCTGTATTTGAGGAAGCATTGTCTCCAGTTGTCTCGTTGTTATTGTTCGCGGCCTTTGCTGCAGCTTCCTCGGCAATTCGCTGGTCTATTGCCTTGAGCATATCATTAGCGGATTTGTATGCCTTTGCCACTTGCACCATACGTGACATGAGAGTCTAAAAAAACAATCGAAAAATGTCGATCTTTAGAGACATTCATCGCAGCTCATCATCTATTGGTTGGGAAGCACTGAGTAAATGAGACCATGAACCGATTTCCCTATCGTTTTAATAGTTTACTGATAAACAAGAAGCTCTAAGCTATACCTAAAGTCATTAACCTAACGCAGATCTATTTTTGTTGATTTTGCGATCTAATGAGAAGTGTCGAAGGTCTAATAGAAATAATATATTCTAAAGCACTTTCAGAAGTGGGGGGGGGGGTGCAATAGATTTACCTCCATGTGGTGCATCCTGGGCAACGCATACGCAAACGGCAAAAGAGTCGACAAACCGACTGTTGACTTCAAACTACAATAGGCCCGACACTATGCCATATTCAACCACTTCCACAGTACTCACCTTACCTTACCTTTTTTCCTGACTATTTTACATCTGGGAATCACTCTTCCATCCCTCTCCCCCTTCACAATTTGTGACTTTACGTTCCTCCTCTCTGTGAGATCCCAAGTCAGCTAAAAGACCTATGATAACTATCATAAAGCCTGAAATTTGATATAAATTTCAGCATGGCGAAATGATTCAAGTTGTTTAAACTCTAGCATTGAAATAACGCTTTGTTCAGCAATTAGACGACTTAGAAATGAGAAAATATGAAAAAGACCCAAAATATTCGCATATAAGGAAACAAACATTACAACAATTTGCATCCAGTTGCCATGGGGGGAACTATGACCTAAACGAACGCTTCCAAAGAGCACGAAGGACAAAGAAGTCCTCCTACCAACAACTGAAGGTAAGTGGAGATATTGAGTTGAAGAAAGAAATCTACAACCCACAAGCACCCGTCGCCTGAGCCCTATTAGCAACTTATTTCAACCTTAGTTGATCGAGTTGATTCGGTAGTGGGGATATACGTGAAAATAAACTCGAAACTCACGTTGCAGTAGGTGCTCAGATCCATGGAATCGGCGTTAGGAATTGGAAAGTAGGGGCCACCAAATCGTCGGACTTCCGGTTGCGGAGGTGGAACATCAAGAGATGAAGCTGCCTGTCTCATTGACCGCCCCTCTGTTGGAGAACCCAGGGGAGACATTCCACGTGGAGGTTGATTTGAACCTGCACCACCACCACCACCACCACCACGACGACCACGACCAATCTGGATGGAAACAAAAAAGAGAGAAACAATTAGTAGCATATCGTGATAGAATTTATTAGTCATTTGTGTGTTGAAGAATTGCGTGTCCCCAAGTAGGATGGTCGGTGATACCCTAAAACTCTGTATCACTTTATGATAACCTTATAATTGGCCAAATTAACTATAGCCTTTCTGTGAACGTACATATTCACCAAAGATAAATAGGACTTGACCATAAAGACCACCACTTCACCACCGCATTCACTACTTCAGCTTTCATGGCATTTTCTCTCTCCCTAAACCCTCGTAACTGTCTTCACTCCTTGCCTAATCTAAAAGTGAAAGCCTCACGAAAATATGGAGTAAAAATAAAATATTCACATGGTAATCCACTTCCTACAAAGTAAGTAATTTTTAAATAGCTTCAAATAGCTTTACACTACTGCTTTCTATAAATAAATACAAGACCATACCCTTCGTCCAACTTTGAATCCGGATGATGCAGAAGAGCCCACCGATTCGGCATCATCATTTGCATTGGCCACATTAGGGGTTGCAGGTCCAGCTGAAATTCCACCAGCCAACAACTTCCTCTTTCTCAAAGCAGCTCCACCACGACCACCACGAGCTGCCCTTCCACGTTGAACTGCCCCAGTTGTGATCCTCCTTTGAATGAGGGGAGGTGATTTCGAGGCCTCTTTATTACGGTCCCCAGCAGCTGCCACCTCTTCCTCAGAAGATTGTCCCGACGACTCCGAAGGCATCGATACTTCTTGATCTCGTGCATCTCTTTCCAGGGACGAGGCCGGAGTCAATTTTGGCGATGGTGGATCATTTGGAACATTATCAGGGTCGGGTGACCTCACGTCTATCATAGGTTCGGTCTTATCAGAATCTATTGACAAAGCAGGCGAAGGCACACGAATCGGTTCTTCTCCGATTTTGACTGGCGAATTTGGTTTCTCAGGCTCTTCCACACTGCGTTTCTTTTTTGTTGGTGGACTGTCCCTCTTCTTTTCCACCTGGGGTTTATCAGGTTTCTCCTCATCCGACTTTACTTTCTCCTCCTCTTCATGACCAGGATCGGGTAGAGGCGTAGATGAAGCTGAGGTCGACGGTTGAGAGGAGGGATTCGCAGTGGCAGTGAGAAGTTTAGCTCCAGGCGGATTGTCTCCAAGAATGAGTTTGTGCTGTGATCTGGTGAGACGTGGTAGTATGTCTCGAGTAGCGGAAGGGAGCTCACTTCCACTATCATCTTCTGAGAGAGATTCTCCTGAGACCGTGCCCTCGTTATCTACCTCACTACTGACAGAAGAAGCAGCAGATGAATCCTGACTCTTTTTAGAGTCATCCTTCTTTGGTAGCAGTTTTTTCCCAGGTCTCTTAGCAATGACAGATTCCTCCTTATCCTTCTTCGCCGACGCTGTCTCCTCCTTCTTTGGGACCGACTTTGGCACTTGACGCTGCGTCTGAACTGTTCGCTTTTTTAATTCAGGAGTTTCTTCCTCACTTGTGCTCTCTTCTGGCTTAGAGGTGAGCTTTTTCATAGTGCCTTGAATGCGGCGTGAAGTCTAAACGAAAAGAGGCAACAAATGTCACTAAAATAATAAACCGATTTATCTTTCTAAACCAGAGGAAATAGTTAAACTTACAGAAGGTGTAGAAAGTTTGGAAAGACCAGACATCTTTGCAGAAGACGTAACTGAAGAATCCTTAGATGACGCTTTTGCCGCAGAAGTTGAAGATGCAGGAGTTCCAGATTTCGTTGTCTTGGGAGATGAACTTCTAACTCGCGTTTTCTTTGTCATATGAGATAATGAGGAGGAACCCAAGGAACTTGAAGGAGGATGTTTCCCTTTGGTTCCAACTGGTTCTTCCTCTTCAGAAGAACTCACCGCTTCCCAATGACTCAGGGTGGAAGTTTTCACAGGTGTCGAGGTGGCTGCCAAGGTGGAGGCGGGCTGTGATGGCTTTACGCCAACAGGATCGCCTGAAAAGCAGAAAAGCAGGCTAGTGTTTACATTGACCTTAAACCCCATTTATGTGGAATTCATGTCCTGATTTGCACACAAAATTTAACCTCACCTCGACTGATTCATTTCTCGGCCTTTAAACAGTCTAGCGAACCCGAGTTGTGTGCGCTTTATTTTTTTATTTAATTATTATTATTATTGCATTTTAATTACCGCCCCTCAAAGTATAAAATTTTGTTGCACAACGAAATTCAATTGGCTTCCATCACCGTACAATGCCATTTCACCAAGATTGGGGATCCTTTGGCTAAGAAGCGAAACTTTGTCTATCTCATCAAGGGAGCTCTTTTGCTGGTGAAAGCTATTGCAACTTTAATAAAATTACAAGAAAACTCTCAAAACAAAGATAAATCAATCATATATGGAATTCACTAGGTTACCACCACGCATTGCACCCGCCTAAAAAGCGAAAGTCATCATTCAAGAAAAAAATTGGCCAGGACATAACTGGAACACCACAAATAAAGTTACTACCATTAACCTAAAGTCTAACTAACGTTTCAGAATCTTTTTAAGCGTTTTTGGAGATTGGGTTAGAGATGTAGCCGCGTCTATGATACTCCCAGACGACTTGCCCGGAGATCTTAATGAACTAGAGGCGTGATCCACGTTTAAGGAAGGAGGACTTTGCTCTGATTGAATCTTCCGCTTCCTTGTGAATTGAGGATCGCCGACTGAAGTAACACTGGACTTCTTGACTGGAGTAGAAGCTAAAAAAAAGAAAACTGAACTATTCACGTCGTATGAGTAATAAGTTATTAGTGAGACAAATACCACAATGTAGTTTTAAAATGCACAATGCTAAGATTATTCAAACACGTATTCTCCGACTTCTAACTTGAACGTGACCTTTTAAAGTAATACAATGGAACGAATGAACTCTAGTAAGCTCTGTTATCGAACAACAATCACTGTTAAACCCTTAGAGCTGCTGCTCTAAGCTCAAAGCAAAGTCAAGTAGCACTGAATTTGGATATTTTATCATTGTAGAGAAGAAGATTGCAACTTAGGTAAGGCTTTTCCGTCATCCCGAATTTATTCAACCCCCCCACTTACCACAGACCTACTGAACATTTGATTGGTCTCCACGATTAGATGTGTTTTCCTTGGTTAAATATTCTGAATATGGGGTGTGCGATAGACATACCTCCAAGTAGTGCAACCTAGGCAACGTATACTCATACGGCAAAAAGTCTAATAAATCGGTAGTTGACTTCTGAGTTCAAGTTACCATCACCCCACTGTATGTCATATTCCACCACTAACACAGTACTCACATCATCCTACCTTTCCCTGCCTTTGTATCTGTCTCTTTTACATCTTTAAAACACTCTTCTGTTGCCTCCAACCCCCCCCCCCCCCTCGGCATTTTTTCCACTTTGATGTTCCTCCCGGCCTGTGAAGCCTGAAGCCGCCTGTCATGTGATATAAATATTCAGAATATTTTCCCTTGTCATTGTGGTACCAGACTCTTCAGTGTTACGTCTCATGATAAACTATCTGGGAAACAAAGCGACTTGAGCATATCTAGTTTTTTGCATATATGATCAGTATCATTCAACACAAAATCTAGACAAGTCATTTCCTTTCCGAGATACTTACTAAATCCAAGGAATATTATACTCAAAATTAGCTTACACTTTGTAGGGACATCAGGACTGATAGATCTACTGGATTTTTTATTTTTAGCCGAATCATTGTCAGAAAGCTTTGTTGATCCAGACAGACGGTTCTTTTGTGACACCGTCGAGGATTGAAGAGAAGACGACGAGGAGGGTTGATTTTTAGCGCGGAATTTCTGTAAGTTGAGCGAGCTCTTCTTATTCTTTAAGTGCTTTTCCCCGCCGGGTTCGGATTCAGCTACATCAGAAGTCGGTTTCTCGATGTTAGACGTGGTGCCTTGACCTGTGAGATTGAGGTTGGAACAGGAGGGTGAACGTCTTACTCCGTCAAGGAGGCAGCTACAAGTGAAAAAATAGTTCATTAAAAAAATAAGATGAACACAACACCGATAATCGCTAGCAACATAGCACAAGTGTACTTTATGCCCATAACCAATACTTCAATAAAGATGAGATAGGATGTTAGGTTGCCTTGGTCTGAAACTGCCTTACAGTAGACGGATATTGACGAGAAAGCCTACGCGTAGTCATGGCTAAGACAGCCAATTCCAGACACCAAGAAAATCCTCAGTTTAACAAGGTTACAATGACTAAAATGAATGCGTATTGAATACGATATTCCGAAAATTCACAGTACATATATCCCCTAGGGCTGAGTAAGAAAGCAGGAATCAAGATTTCCACACACACACACACATCATACTACTTCTCACAAATATAATGAAGGAGAAGCTTGCTAGCTTTGGAAATAAAGCAACCAGCAAGAAAGCCTCGTCCACATACCCTTTAGGAGGCAAACAACTTCCTGGACTGTATTTGAACGCGACAAAGTATAAGCATGAAACCAATATAGCGGGAGGGGAGGGGGGTAAATAAATGCTTAAATTAACAGACAACTCACAGAATTCTGGAACCATCAATGATCTCATTGTGTCGGTTGTTCCATCCAATGTAGTGCACCAAGTACCTACACTTTTCCTGACCGGTTTTGTGCTTAGACGAGGTCGCCTCACTCGACTCCTGTGGAGTAGGCGTAGTCTGTTTCGATTTTCTATGGAATGACTGGCCGTAATCATAGCTCAAAATCTTCGCTGAATACGGACGACCCTTGAACAAAACACTCACCACTGAACCCACGGGATAAGGCTACAAGTGGAACAACAAAGAGGGGGTTAGAAAGAGGCCATGGATAAAAAGGGAAGCCAGGTCCACAAAGCAATGGGTAGCAAAAGCCAAGGAGGGCGGAATGGGGGAGGAGTTTAGAAAAAAGGGTTTTGACGATGATTAATCCTACCCACTACCAGAATGCTTACCATCTTGGTAGTGCCATAGCCCCCAACAGCTATCCAGGATTTTGAACCCTGAAGAGCATGGAGATTACGATATACCTCATCATCAAAAGTCGGTCGACTTGGACTACTTCTAGCACTCGCAGACTCCTCGAATCCACCTCCAGTTGAACTGCGTCCACCCCCTTCGTTGGATAATCGTGATGAAGACGATAGAGTGACAATTTCCGAAGGTGCCTTGTTTGCCAACTCCGTGAATGGACGGACAGAACGATTCTTGGAACTTGGTTCTAAAGGCAAAGACTTTTTCTCCTTTTTTTCAACCTTCTTAGCAGTTGTGGAAGTAGAAGGACCAGGCTTGGGTGCAGATGGGCTTGTATTAGTTGATATCTTATTTTTAGCCTCAGCTACCTAGAATGCAATTAACTCAAATTTTAAATTACAATAATTTATGGGTAGTGCATTAAAGCATGATTTAATTCATTTGAAAACAATAGGTCACATCAATGTCACTACTCAAGTACGAAAAGTAAACATAATCAAAAGAGGTCAACATATAAGTAGGTAATATGAACGGAAATCACAAAATCTTTTGTTGTGAACCTTTCTCCAAAGGATTTTCCGACAGTGCATTCTTTTTTGTAGCAGATAATAAGTGTTTCAAAATGTTGTATAGACACTATAAACACTCTAATTAGTCTATCAGTAAAATAATCTAATTATATAGCAAACAATGCCTCCCCCCACAATTAATGCAGTAAAGAAGAGTTCTTTGTTGAATTTTAGTATAGTCATTCACAATAATTAAAAAAACGACGAAAAACATCAACAAAACATAAGTACAAAAAAGAAAAATCTTTTTTAGACAAGAGTAACAGTTTAATGCCGAATTGATTACGAAAATTTGAGACTTATCCAGAATAAGATTTCACCTTAAATTTGAGATCTTTCAAATGACAATGCAATGGCAAAACAGTTTCAAATACCACCAAAAATACCAATATTGAGCAGTCCGTCAACTTCACAGCATTCCCGATTCCACTATTGACTTGAGAATTGCAAAACCTACCCCTTTGGGGTTTTGGAGATAGTGAACGTCGACACTTTGAAAAGTGAAGTGAAATCTCTTCTGGAAAAGTAGTTCTACACAAAAAAATTGACTCCTTCATTTAACACCAGATCCGATGATTTCATAGAGGGTACACAGTTGAATCTCCCATTTAACTGCAAGCAATTTTAGCGATGGATAGACCTTCAAGGGCATCCCTAAGATCGACGATAAATGCATCCTCATATTTTAATCATCCACTGAATGAGCAGCCATTTCTAAGTCAACACTGGAGAATAGTAACAAAATACTTGGCTCCTCAAGCTTAGATTGACTGAAGTGTATGGAGATGATTAGAGTGTAGACTTCCACTAAGTCAATGTGTCTCCGCTGAACAGGATTAGTTTACAGTTACAAAGTATGGCCGTCCCGATGTTATTAACGACCCAGAGAGAAAAAAACTGAAGACCAAACCATATCAGAGACATTTATTGCAGAATAATACTACTGAATAGAGTTGCCATTGCCCGGAGAATGTCGACACAATCGCTAATTACTATGATACTTCCATGTCTTTAGAAGCATCACATGAAAAAGGATCAATTGATGAACAGTAATTGACCTCGTCATTGCATTGAACGTCCTGTTCCACCATTTAAACAATTAAAAAAAGTAACAATAGCGCATAAAAAAAGGTTTTAGACGCTTTTAAAATATAAATGAATATACTTTTCATTACCTTGGCCACTTTTTCGTCCTTAGCACCAGACAAACGACGTTGTGTGGTTTTGCTCTGAACTTCTTCTTCTTCCTCTTTGACGACGGAGGGTTTGCTCTCTATAGAAGTGCTGGTTTTTGGTGTGGATGACTTTTTTTCAACAGGCGAAGTAGCTGAGACCGCCTTAGATTTACGTTGAGTAAAACGGACTTCATGTAAGTCTGTTCCCAACTTTCTTTCCATTTCCTCAATGGGTAGGAGGTACCTAAAGAAAAAGAATGCAGAGATTATAAGATCGCGTTCTTCGATGATAACGACAATAAACAACCACACTGGGTAGTCTGCCAATTAATCATGGAGAAGCTTTCAGAGCAAAGGTACTACAATACCTTCCTATGAGTGGTGATAGAAGACAAACTTCTCATTAGAGAGACAACAGGGTGCACACCAGACACCTTCCTCTGGCACACATAGATATCAGTTGCTCAAAATTCACCGATCACCCAATCGAACCTCATTTTGCCCATACCGATGCTTCCTCTTCCTCCCCAACTCCTACTTCTCCTACTCCTTATCCTTCTAAATCACCTCACCTATGATGTTACGAAACTATCTGTTTACTCCATGGGAAAAGGATCTTGTATCCTACTACCCCAAGGATAGTCATTAGTTAACTGACGGGAATTTTTAGACCAAATTGTTCTGATACCTAACCTTGGAACTGACTTAATACCTTCAATTGCATAAGTTATGTCACAGACCTCTCGATGAAGAGGAAGATGGAATTTTAAACTAGTGAAATTGTGGGGAAGGACTGGCAGGTGCATTACAACTGGTTGCAAAAGTGATTACAAATTCCATTAGAGCAGGTGGATATGGAAGAGGCTGCATGACATTGATCTGACAATAAGCACCAGGCAGTGCTAGAGTTAAGAAGAGCTTAGCTAATCTGCTCCAATCAAATCAACTCAAATTCATTCTAAAAAATCACCAATTCCATCGATTCACTTCGTGTTCAAAATGCGCCCAATTTAAATCTATTATCGCACCCAATTGGAAAGGACGAATTAAAGAAAAGCAAGCCAACAAACGGCGGATTAGAAGTTAAGGAGCCTACTTTTTATACGCTGTTTGGAGGCTCTTTGGTCCAGCGGAGAAGCAGGGAGGAAGATCCATTTCAGAGTAAACTGCAGGCCATTTCATTTGAGTGGTCACGCGATGAAAACCTCCCAATCTATGCACTTTCTGAAATGAAATGAAAAAAAAACACGCGAACAATCACGGTAAGGAGGGGAGAGGAAGGATACCAAAGGATACACACGCACAAAAATCAACTGCAACATACCCTGAAGAGTTTGTACAAATCCAAATCCTTATTGGCAATACTAGGGGCTTTATTGATTGGCGTCCTCCTCTGATCCATTATATTATACAAGTTCGCAATCCAGATATCCCTCTGCTCAAAGAATTTTTTGGAGCCAGTATCACTGCTATCACTGCTTTCATCTTCCTCATCACCGGAAGAAGTATTGGCATTTTCCTCCTCGTCACTGTTTCCAGCTCCACTCTCTGTCGCTTGGGAAGCAGCAGAGGATAACGAAGAGAGCGAGAGGTCTTTCCTCTGAAGACGAGCACGTTTGGCGGATTTGGAGCGAGCCTGAAGCTTTCGTTTTGTTAGTGCTCGAGGTGCATTCCCTACCGCCTTGCTGGCGGCTTCTGAGTCAGGGTCAGACTCCTCCGAATCGGAAGATGATCCATCAGATTGAGTGTGATCCGAGACGAAGGATGAGGACTCGGATCTCTGACGCCGTTTTCGACCACTGATGGCAGTCGCCTTCTTTTTCTTTTGCTTTCCACGAGATTTTACATTTTCTCTGGAATTATCATCCGAAGTAGCTAAAAGAAGAAACAACACCATAACAAATGTAAATCTCGAAGCGATACAAGCCGTCGTTTATTGCCACACTCTTAAATGGCCGCTGATGAAATACCCTCAGTGAACAAATCAACAATCGTCTATTCGATGCTCATCTTTGTGCATTCAGTGAGCAATATCATCAACCTAATCCCACTCACTGTGGAAAGCATTCCACGAAATTAAAGCCTCGAAACCCAAAGGACTGGGGGCTGCAACACACACACACACACAGAACCAACTTTTCACGAACCAGAAAGGAAGTGTGAACAACAACATTAAGTAAACACGAGAGCTTTGCAAGAGGCAATTGAAGCTGAAGCACAACTTACACAATTCATCAGAAGAACCGAAATAATGGTAGCCAACTAAAAAATGAATAGTCCAGAAAATAAGGGGTATAAATCGGCTAACTAGGGTGCCAAAAGGAGGAGGTGATTGGATGAGAGATGTGACACTTACACCAGAGAGCAATAAGCTAGCTCTTTTCGTAGCAAATAATAAGTATCAACAACCAACAGCAATAACAATCCACTGTGGGAAACAATTAAGTAGGTAGTCAAGCAGTCAGAGCAAACAATTTTGTCCTAGCTATGGGAGTAAAGTTTGAAGTGGAAATACAAGCCCCCCCCCCACTCTCCTCAAAGCCGTCAACAAGCAAGAAGGTAAAGCAAGCATGTGGGGCTTACTCATCGGCTCTGTTGAGGCTCGCGACGAGAAGGCTAAAACAACGACTAGAGCTCTATTATCCCGCGTTGGTTATTTCGAGAATGAATATTACTTCCCTAACAAATCATCATCTCCACCACATACACTATTAATTAGTCAACCCAACAGACCATTGGTGGAAAAAGTCTAATATCTACTCTTGGATAATGGGGGTGTGATAGACTTACCTCCAAGTGGTATACGGCAAAAATTCTATTAACCGGCAGTTGACTTCTGACTCCAAACTACCATGACCCCACTGTATGCCATATTCCACCACTCACCAGTACTCACCCCACCTTCTCTGCCTCTCTGTCTGCCTGTCTCTTTTACATCTGTGAATCATTATTCTGTCCCCCCTCTCGACTTTTTGTCACTTTGATGTTCCCCCTCCTCCTCTGTGAAGCCTAAAGTCAGCTAAAGGGCTAACGATAACTATCAAAATGCCTGCCATTTGAAATGAATAAATACTCCTGGATAATTTAGCGGTCATCGGAAGTGAGTTTCGCCAACTAAGGTTTTGTAGTCTGCCAAGTTAATAAAGTGATAATTCTAGCAAGTAGTCAAAAGCCCTTTTCGTTGCTCTGGTCCTGACAACCAATCACGTAAGGCCAGTTTTAAAAAAGGTCAATAGAAACAGACTCAGATCAACAGGCCCAATCACTCTTACAAGAATGTCTACCTTCCCTCTCCTCTGGGGATTTTACGTAAAAATAGAAGTAAGAAACGTACAATCAGAGTTCCAATGAGGTCCAAGAAGTGTCTCAATGTCCGTATTCCAAACGTGAGGCAATTCCCGGCGATCGATCCAAAGGAGCGCCTTCTCAAAGGGTACTCTCAAACTTGGATTTCGCTTGGCCAACTCGACTGCCTTTGATCGATTTAATACAGTCAAATAATTCTTTGGAACAGCGTAACTACAAAGGGTGCAAAGGAATAATTAAAGAACGTGTGGTACAAAGCGATTTAGTAAACAGTAGAAGAATAGTTGAGTATAAATCGCACTTTAATAAAACCTCGCTATCTGCAATCATCTGTACTTTCGCCAAAATTTAAATTAACGAAAAACAAACTTGATTTTGAAAATACGGAGAGCTATAGAGAGACACCCCTCAAAGAGGACTCATTAAACATTGAAGCTCAGGTTGATTACGAAATTATAAAGATGGATATCAATTCTTTACATGGAAAATTAAGTACAAATCGTACATAAAAGTTTAAAGCAGTTCAGAACTTCACATCGACTTCTTCTCCGACCCCATGATAGCCCAAATGAACTTACAATCTGTTTTCACGGAAGGATTTCACCAGGAGTGCGGAAGATGATCCCCCTCCAACTTTGAGATCAATAGAAGGTTGAGAAGAAGGAAGGACCACTAAGCCAGGTGTATAGCGTCGCCTCGTTCCTCCGGTAGACATTACAGATGTATCACCAGTGGAGGTTGAAAGCAACGAGGTGTCATCTAGGCAAGTCAAAGTTAAAAAGAAGTAAAATTCTAAAAAAGTTCAATGACCGGAAAGCTGAAAATAGACACTGGTGCCACCATAAGTACTTATAGGCCGTAGTAAGATAGTTAAAAACTTCATTCAAGCGAGTAGTAAAGTGGTATCAGGGAGACCTTTAGATAAGAAATAAAAACTTTTAGCAAAGAGGGAGAGGCCTAAGGTTGTTGAACATATTTTTGTTCACTCTATTGAGGAGAGGAGGTAGAATGCAATTTTGTGGGTTCTTTTTCTGCTTTAATCGTCACTTGCGAATACCTCAAAATCCACACAAATTTGAAGATGACAAACAACAGCCAATGAACCGTTAATGGATTAAGTCTAGAAAAGATTAAATTATCTTCCAGTTACTGGGGTGTGCGATAGACTTACCTCCACGTGGTGCACCCTGGGCAACGTATACTCATACGGC
>UZAE01000325.1:0-26268 GCA_900617975.1 Rodentolepis nana | reverse complement strand
TTTGACCTGGGGTAGAATAACCTCCACATGGTGCACCCTAGGCAATGTATACTCATACGGCAAAAGTCTATTAAGTGGCAGTTGACTTCTCACTTCAAACTACCATCACCTCACTCTATGCCATATTCTACCACTTCCACAATACTCATCTTACCTTTTCTCCGCTTTTGTGTCTGTCTATCTCCTTTACATTCTTGAATCACTTTTCTGCTCCCCCTCTCGAATTTTTCTCCCTTTGATGTTTCTTCCCTCTGTGAAGCCCGAAGTCAGCTAAAGGACTAATGATAACTATCATTTATTTATTTATATCAAATGGCAGGCGTCTTGATGGTTATCATTAGCCCTTTAGTTGACTTCAGGCTTCACAGAGGGGAAGGAACATAAAATTGAAAAAGTCGATAAGGGGGGGGGGGAACAGAAGAGTTTTTCAAAGATGTAAGAGACAGACACAAAGGTAGAACAAAGGTGAGGTGAGTACTGTGAAATATTCGAATATGGCATAGAGTGAGGTAATGGTAGTTTGAAGTCAGAGGTCAACTGCCGAATAATTGACTTTTTTGCCGTATGAATATACGTTGCCCAGGGTGCACCACGTGGAGGTAAGTCTATCGCACACCCCATGATAACTATCATGAAGCCTGCCATTTGAAACAAATGAAGAGTTTGTTTGACCTTGTTATCAGGTCCACTAATTTTCTGCTATTTTAGATCCCTATTTACTTTGTTTCATATGAGGGATTATCTCAATACCCGTTCCACCAGATATACGTACTTCATCGTTATCCCAACTGTTTTAAAATATTAAACTCACAGAGGGTATGTACCCTTCTATTGAATAGTGTGCGCAATTATATTCCCTTTGATTACGAGTAACCTCTCCAACTCATTTTTAAGAATCCATTTCGGAGGAGTTCATTGGACATAAATACGAATTCGGGCAGGTTTGGGAGTTATCTTTAGCACTTTTTTATCATATCGGTCATTCTTGAAACTATTCATTAATTAAATTCAGCTAATTAAATGCTACTCTTCAAAATATTATAGATCATACCTAAATAATTTTTTTGGAAACGTTGGTAAAAATTGTTATCCGAGTCCTTGGAGCGTTCAGTTCCAACAGCACCATCTTAATTCAGCCTCCAATGGAATATTTATTTAAATTATTGGCTGAAAATCTGATAATTGTAGGAATTAATACTAGATAAATGGTTGAGCATTATACATACTAAATTTCAGCTTCTCCTCAACCGTGAATTCTTTGCGTTAAGTTGGTAGAAGACCAATTTTAATTTTTTTTCTAAAATCCGGGTAATTTGGATGTTTGATAGCGATTCCCCTTCCCACCTGTAGATTTTAGTGCATGAAGGTAAATGTTGAATTTCACTACTATCATATTTCAGTGTAAAACGCATGGCCTTTTCTCAGTTCATTAGACATAAAACCTCAGCAAGGGGGAGGGGCTCTATTGGACCTCCCACACACGCGCACACACACACACGTGGCTACGTCCCCCCTCTCCGTTGACCTTAGGATGTGACCACAAGTTTCCAGTCCACTTATGGTTTAGGGACTGGACCACCTACTACGCATTTAAATGGCCACGACAGTTAGGTAAATAGACAACTAAGAGATGAAGTAGACCTTTAAGAACCCACTTTATGAAGCCTGATATTGGTCCCTCTGTGGCTCTGTACATGCAAACGCATGCATCTTAGTTTATGCCCTTAAAAAAGACAAATAGAAACAGAGGGGGTATAAAGGGACAGAGTCCTTTTCAACAGGACGATCATACATGCAAGAAAAGGTGAATCACTTTCGTGGTTACCGTGTTCGTGCGTAACTAACTTTAGGGAGTTGTCCTTTCAAGTCAAGACAAAAAAAACAGGAATTCAAAGCTAAGAGTTATAGAAATGAGACAGAGAAGTGCTGATAAAAAGTTTATATAGTAATTGAAATTCTTTCCGCTTTTTCCTATGGCTGATGTCTTTCTTAAATGACTGTAATCAAATATGATTTATTTCTTAAGATTTGAAAATGTTCCAATGTGAGAAGTTAGAAGTAATCTAAGTATCTTAGCTTCATAAGAAACCTTATAACAAATACCACGACACGTAAGTGTTTTTCATTGTGGGAAATCGATTATCAGTATGTCCAATAATTGCTGTCTGGAGATGGTCTAACAAAAGAATCTTATTTGATTCCGTAAACTGATTGATCTGTAGTTGTCGTTGGTACTTCACCAGTCTTGCATGAAATTTAGAGGTCTGTACGATCTTAAGATAACTAATCTGAGATAACCGATTACATTGCTCTACAGAGCTCATGAAGCAGTAATGAAATTTAAGAAAATAAACTTCGCTTTCACTTTGTATTGAAATAATAAAAGTTCACCAATAACTTCACGAATCAATTTAATGTAAAGAATCGCAAATGAGAGATTTGTTTAAACATCATAAAGGAGAAAATTACCAAAAACAATCACTTTTAACTATTCTAGATGCTTACAATTATGATTGGTTGAAGGACTGGGACAAGGAGTAAATCTAATTGGTTTAATGTGAATTCGCGTGCTATGGCCAGGCTCATTTATGATTGGTCAATTTGTCATGCCTGATTATGATTGGCTGCTCGTGTTTCTTCACACGATAACACTATTTAGTGAGAACCATTCGATTCAAACTGAACTTAAATCATGTCCGTTGAAGTTGAGAAAGAGAATGATGCTACAAAAATCGATCATTCCACACGCCGTCGAAGTATCGCCGGTCCTATGCACAAACTTTTTAAGCGTTTGAGTGGAATACCCTCGGATAATCGATTATCGGAAACCACAATTAAAACTAGGCTTTCATTCCAAACTTGGCGACGCCGAAAAACCATAGACCATAAAACTGAAGAAGACGAAGAGATAAAGATGGAGAATATTTGTACAATGGATAGGGAGACTTTTATGAAACCACTGATGATTTCAAATACCCCAATAATTCAACCTAGAGAGCTAAAACGGGGACCGCTTAAGGCTGCGCCCTTAGCTGAAGCGGAAGAAGTTGTTTTTCATGAGGCAAAACGACCGAAACTCATAGCCACAGCTGCTAAAAGATTTTCAGCTATTTCAAACAAACCCAAAAGGGTTACCAATCGGTTTCGAAGACCTAGAGCCACCGAAGTAAAGTAAGCTGGGCGGTTACATTATAATCATTCTCTTACAAGTTTTTCTGCGATTTCAACTTTAATTAAATCTCTATTTACTTTATCCCAGGTCTCCACCGAAGCACTATTCACGGAGGCGATTTTCCAATGCTATTGATTCCAGCCGATCACAGAGTGCTCAATCGCTAGATACAAGCAATCCTCGACCTCTGAACGGAAGGCACAGGAAAAATTTATCGGTGTCAGGAGTTGGAAATGACCTTCCCATTGTGAAAAGTGGAATTACTCTGACAGACGTCGACAAACACCAGACGCCGGCAGTAAAGCTCAGCCCATTTGATGAAACGACCCGAACTCATTTTGAAATTGCATCAACGTCACTTAATACTTCCCTAGTCTCAGATTCAGTAAGAAACACAGAAAGAATTCGTTTGGCAGGAAAAGCTCTTTTTAACAAGTAAGTTCAACTCCTTGGTCTTTGAATGGTATCTTAATAAGTTTATCTAATACGAATGTACCATTTTTCTAGAGATCCCAACTTAGGAATAGAATATCTAATTCATCAGAGAATATTAAATAGAGATCCAAAAGAAATTGCGGAATTTTTAGCAGAAAAGGAGTTGAGCAGGCAGGCAATTGGAGAATACTTCGGTAAACTCTCTGATCCTTTTGCAAATTTGGTGACAGAAGCCTTCATCAGACGTCTTAATCTTCATGGCGTTGAGCTGGATGTTGCTCTAAGGCGTCTTCTCCAACAGCTCCATCCCGATGGTGAATCCCAGAAGATTGAATTCCTTCTCACTGTGCTTAAGAACTGTTATATAGAACAGAATGCCGAGAGCGTCGCGAAAGAATTTCATGACCCAGAAACCATTGGTGTCCTGGCGTATTCAATAATGCTTTTACATACCACATTCTACAATCAGAATGCGCGGAAACACGGCAAGCCCATGACCAAGACTGAATTCATCAATAATAACAAAGGCATTGATGGAGGAAAGGACATTTCCACGTCTTTACTAGAAGGCATCTATGATAGAGTTGCAGAAAGAGAGTTCAAAACCTTACCTGATCCTACATACCGCCTTAGAAAAGTGGATGACCTATTTTCTGGAGCTCTCAAACCCGAAAATTTCGTTCAGCGCCATCGCCGTTTCGTGGCTTGGTTCTCTGGTCTTGAAGTCTTTGATTTCACAGCAAGAAAGCCGATTATTCAACGACCTTCCTCCCAGATTAGATGTCTGTTTATCTTCAATGATCTACTGGTCATTACAAAACCTGTGGGATCGTATCGCAACAATGCGGTCGATGAAATGCTCAATAGTGGTAATCATCGAATTAGATCCTTTGATCGGTTAGCCAGTCGATCTGGAAGTCCCACTCCAACTTCAGCTGATCCTTGTGTAGAACCTTTAACTGTGCAAACTGTGCATGTTCGGTCTCATGATTCCAGAAATTATCAACAGTATTCAACAGATATTCCTCCGAACAGTCCTTTCCTTGTCCGGCAAATTATATCCCTTGAAAATATTAAGGTTCTCCATTTTGAATGTGAATGTAAGTGTGTGTCAAAAGTGCTCATGCTTATTATTGAAAAAAAACGAGAATTAACTCTTCTTCTTTCTCCAGCTTACAGGTTTGGAGTCCAGCTATGTGACGAAAAGAGCGTTCTAACCAGCATTAGTCTCCCTACGGCTCATGCGAGGAAAAAATTCATTGATTTCCTGAATGAATCCATCTGGGAGTCAGGCGAGATCAAGCGCTTCAGCACGTCAGCCCCCATAACCCCTAATATAATAAGCCCATCAGCTACCTCAACGAAATCCGTATTCTTCTAGAGCTCTGTTCCCCAACACAATTATTTCCCCATTCCAATCTTGCTCAACCATGAGTGCCAATGGCTGCTGAATTAGTTTTTTTTTCGGCGCGCTGTATATATATATTTATATATATGCATATACTTATAATATTATGTGCTTATCGAAATCCCCCCCACCCCAGAGAGATACACTTGGATTCTCCTCTTTAAAATATGTACATATGCACTTATTTATTGAACGTTCTGTATTCATTTATACATTGTATGCTGAAACAATATTTTATCTGGTCTTTCTGGCAATTTCGTTGGCTTCTTTTTTGCTTCAACGGGTAAAAGGGGATGGCTTATGTAACTTGTTATTAGTACATTATTTAATGATTCATTCCTCTTTTGCATACTTCAGAAATCATACTTCTATTTGCTGTGTCGAAGTGGTTGAGGAGATCATAGGGTGGGGCGCTTGGCCAAGTGTGCGGGGCATAACAGGAGGTGAGAGGACGCTAGTTTCCTATTCCTGTTTTTTCCTCCTCAGCTGATCTGTTAGCATTCCATAATTGGCATGTGAAGTTTCAAGAACCCTAGAAAATCCTCCTTTATCTACGTAGTAAGTAAGCATAGCAGATCGTAAATTAAATTACCGAGAAAGTGCTTTTTGGCTAAGAGATAAAAAACTGGTTAAGTACCATCACCACGACCATCACCATAGGAACTCCTATCTCACTGGCAAATTACACCTATATTAAATTCTTACATGAGGGGTTTTATTTTGAAGGAAATCTTGACTCACACTAAGTGTATGGAACATGGAGCCGATGCTTAAATTCCAATCTGAATTTTAGAGTACTGCTTATCGATGACACGCATTTTCAACCATTTGGTAACAAAAGATGTTCGGAACATAGTTCTTAGCCGAGTTATCGCAGTGAAAAAATGATAAAATTACATTAAGGAAGGTGATTGTGGCTGAAATCTTCAACTTTTAAGTCTTCCAACCTCTACTTGTTCAACTCAGTTTGCTTATTCTCGCCTCACTTAATCATATCATTGCTCGAATTTCCCTTTAAGTGAAGGAATAAAGTAGTATAATTTTTCTGAATCGATTAGGAAAGTAGTAATACAATCCCATTTCCCTACAACTGAAATAAGAAATCACATCCCGTCTCAAGTGCCTAAAGGCTTAATAGCCTTTGGGGCAATTCAACGGGATAAGAAAAGCTTTCAAGGGCGAAATAGGGACTAATTAGATGCGGTTATAAAATCACCTTGGATGAATCTCGATTAGCTTTGCGGTGTTTGACTTTAATTAACCGAAATTGAATTGATTGGATTCAGAGCAAACACCTCAAACGATTCCTTCAATTTGTGGCAAATAGTTGTGAGGTGTAATGATTCATTTCACTGCTATTTTCAAACTGAATAACAGACCGTTTTTAAGAATATTGGCACAACCATATTTAGAATAAATTCCTTAAGCAGCGTTTCTATGAATCAGAATAAGTAAATTTCAATCCTCATTTATAAGGCAATTCAAGTTATTAAGACGGTATCACCAGCCAGTAGTATAAGATCCGACATTAAGACACTCTATGAAACATTTATTTCAAATGGCAGGCGTTATGATAGGTATCATTAGCCCTTTAGTTGACTTCGGGCTTCACAGAAAGGAAGGTGAACATCAAAGTGGCAAAAAGTCGAGAGGGGGACAGAACAATGTTTCACAGATGTAAAAGAGATAGACAGACAGACACAAAGGTAGAGAAAAGGTAAGGTAAGATGAGTACAGTGAAATTATTCGAATATGAAATGCAGTGGGGTCATGGTAGTTTGAAGTGAGAAGTGAACTGCCAGTTAATAGACTTTTTGCCGTATGAGAATACGTTGCCCAGGGTGCACCACGTGGAGGTAAGTCTATCGCACACCCTCTCTATGAAACATTAACTACAGAAGCTCGATGAAAATTTTTGCCCTTTGTAAAAAGTATTCAAGTGGGGACGTTCTTCTCCTTCCAATGATAAAATCCTCACATAACTAACTGTCGAATTTAAGTCAAATTAAATTATCATATTCTAGCAAGAATGCTCATTTTATGCAATATATTTATATGTATCAAATGGCAGGCATTTTGATAGTTATCATCAGCCCTTTAGTTGACTTCAGGCTTCACAGAGGGGAAGGACCATCAAAGTGAAAAAAGTCGAGAGGATGGGGGGGGGAGGGAACAGAAGAGTGTTTTATAGACGTATGTAGAAAAGGTAGAAAAAGGTGAGGTGAGTACTGCGTATGTGGTCGAATATGACATAGAGTGAGGTGATGGTAGTTTGAAGTCGGAAGTCAACTGCCGAATAATAGGCTTTTTGCCGTATGAGTATGCGTTGCCCAGGGTACACCACGTGGAGGTAAGTCTATCACACACCCCTTTATGCACTATATTACAACCAAATCTCTTAAGCTTCTTACAAAAACATCCAATACGAATAGTATGTGTTCCGGCAAAATTTCTGAAAGATATATTTATTTAAGAAATCGCCTTCACTTTTTTCCCAGAAACACGGATAAAACTGCGATACAATTGATGGCAAATCAGTTTCAGACACAACACCCCCTTAGCATAAAAAACCCGAAATTCCCATTTGGAACTTAAATGAGGAAATTTCAATGTGAAACAATGCGCAGAATAAAAGTACATATTTTCTGAAAGTAACCTCACACATTAAAATAAGCACGAGCACACCAAGTTATCGGCACCCTATAGAGTTCGGAAATTAGCTGTTCGAAGGCAAATTTAAAGATGAGCCTCTGGAAAAGTACATGTTCTGGTGAGTGCAACAAAGATCAACTAATACCATCCTGAAAAACAAGAGACCACAGTTTCATCGATGATTTAAGAAATTAAGTAAAAAATTAATATCATTTACGTTAATAAGAGTGTCAATTTAGAGATGAGCTAATTGGTTTTCACACCACGGGAATATCTCACGATTCCATTTCTCTATTAATAATTAATTAAATCTGGAATATATTATTTCATGATCTGAAATCTACTGAATTCTCAACGGCTTGGTATTGATGGGAGCATCCATTTCTCAGTGCTCAGATTGTCCTAGTAACTAACATCTCAATCGTTGGGATTTTAAAATGGTACAACAGGCAGTCTCAAGGTACGTCTTCGAAAGTTAGTCACCATCACGACAATATGACCAGATTAGAATGCGAATGAGTCATGGTTGTGTGTCTAGTTGGGAATTGGGGACACCTGGCCTCATTGGGGTGGGATTTGAGAACGAGTTAGGGGAGTGGAAAGGGGGATTTGATTGAAATGCAAACACCCCGAATTCTTCTCAAGTCATTTAACTAATGGACGGACTGTATACCTTGCCAAGGGATAGTGCTTTGTTTTCAGATGATGATAAATTGAAAGCTTCACTTATGGCCCCGTATAATATGATTAATTGCTTATTTTATTTACCTAATTACATTAAAATGGAAATATTCGAATATTTTGGCATTTGCGACATAGTTATGAGCATCACTAGAATTCATCCTGAGTCAAATCCAGGTAACTCTACTATGTTTACAGTGCATATCATTATCCTACTGTTCCTCAAGGCTGCGAGAAAAGTAAGCATTAGAGCACGTTATCGATCTTTGCAAATAATGCAACTCCGACTAACTAACCCTATCAGCAAACATTAGGGGAAGACAATTGTAAAAATATTAAAGCTTTATTTAACGATACTCAGTTTTCTTGAAAAAGTTGCGGAAGTTCAAGTTTAGTCCATTTTAGGTATTTCCACTCATTTTGGCATTCTATAGTTGAACTACTGTTTGCCATATGGATAAATTTGAAAATCGCATTCTGAGGATACCATCTACTGACGTGAAAGTACACATTAGATTACATATTAGCTGATCTAATGAAAGGCTAATAACAAAAGGTCGCGTTCAGATTCGGATGTTACAAAGACCAACCTTTGGGAATGTCTTCTATGAAACAATTCACTTAGTTATCGAATTGGAAATTGGGTCGAGTTGTGGGCTTGCTCATTGCACTTTTCCAGTGTACACTTTCAGCAACTGGAAAGTGTGATTCAATAATTTATTTATATCGAATGGTAAGGGGTCTTGATAGTTATCATTAGCCTTGGAGCTGACTTCGGGGCTTCACAGAGAAGAGAAGGGACATCAAAGTGACAAAAAGTTGGGGGGGGGGAAACAGAAGAGTGTTTCAAAGATGTAAAAGAGACAGACACAAAGGTAGAGAAAAAGGTAAGATGAGTACTTTGGAAGGGATCGAATATGACAAATAGTCGGGCCATAGTATTTTGAAGTCAGAAGTCAAATGCCGAGTAATAGACTTTTTTGCCGTATAAGTATACGTTGCCCAGGGTGCACCACGTGGAGGTAAACCTATTGCGCACCCCGTGATTCAATAATAATAGAGTGTGAATAATGTACTTCACTTTCTGATACGGTAGCTGTCTAGTAGTATTCTGAACAACTTTTAAATTCTTACTATTTACCCTCAAAAGTAATCGTTGGCAAAAAGTTCAACATTTTTGTTCTAACAAGAGTAGTCATAAAATCTCTCCCTTTCATAGAGTGTATTTCGACGCTTATAATATTGCCTTTACAAAACCCTCACCAAAAGCCTTCATCTTTCACAGAAGGGTCAGGGCGGGAAGAGGGGTCGACTCGACCAATGCTAGTTAACTTGAGATCCTACCTGTACGTACTCACATTCAGACTGCTCAACTACATACCATTTCCACAGCGTATTTGCTAAGGCTTATTTTAAGCCCTTCGAGTAAGTTGGCATCCGAGAGACATTCAATTTCATTCACATTTAGCTATGAGATCTTTTTGGACAGGACTGTAGTTGATATTAGTAGAGCTCGCATTTTCTTCGGTTTTTTTAACTAACTTTGCAGCACATTTCATTTTATAAAAAAAACTCACAATTAACCCATTAGCGGTTCTCTTTCAAAGTAAGCTTCATTTTTACTAAACTCGTAACAAAAGGCGGTATAGACGCTTGAAACATATTCAATATGTGTTGATAGCCTTCGCCTGATACACTACCAAAACTCATCACGTCGGCTGCATCAGTCTGCTGTGGGACACGTGTGAATTCGGTTATGCGCATTTTTCAAAAAAAGAAATAGGGCGTTAAAGGGTTAACCTTCCTTTCTGACGCTCACGTGGGTGACATAATATATTTCGGCTGAATTCTTGAAACCTACTTGGGCCACTTTTAAGCGTATTTGAAAGTAGATGCAGCTTTGGAGTCAGGAGTGTGGGATCCTAGCAACTCTCTTGCCGGCACAAGGGCTAATAGAACGTAAGTATATTCAAGAAAAATAGTTTTTTATCTGGATGCTTTCATCATCTTCTTGACAAGGAAGAAAAAATTAGGTTGAAGAGGGAAGGCCGATCAACCTACTCATTCAGATGATTATGTGGACAAGAATTCTATAGACGAACAATAAACCTTGGAGCAAATATTCCCCGCAAACTCATTTGAAGAACACCCTTCACTAAGGAGGATAAATGCTGCCATTAATTAAGTTTTACTTGTATAACTATTTTCGCTTCAAATTACTCACGAGCCTTCCCCATTTGAGTACTAATTTTTTGATAAATCCACTGCCAACACTGCGGCAAAGGCAGTAGGGTTAAAGTACACCTCGACGAACCCATAATTTTTGCCTTATTGTGTACTTTATGACTAAACTATAATTTTGTACACAGCTGTTAACTCGAAATAATGGAAATGGAATTAATTAAAACTTTCACTTTCCAGTTGATTGATGTGCAATTTTATCAGATTCAAGGACCATGTTATGCCTGTCTCAGCCTTCTGCACAAATCAATTCCCTCAGTAGACTATTTAAATTGATCCAGATCGAGTTTTAAGAAATGTGAAAATTAGGACACTTGAAATTTGGAATTAACAAAATTAATACCTATTTATAGCTTACAATTATTTTAAATCAAATAACCCGTTCATCGGAAATAATAACACAACTAAGGTATTATCTTTGCGGAAGTTGGTGCATCAAGAGATAATAACTTAAGTAATTACTAAATAGGGCTTAGTTGTTGCATATTGCAATCGTTAGAAACTCCAAGCTTTTTAATCTATCATAACAAGTTCTGTCTAACTGAGTTCAGAACCGATTTTTCAATAGGCAAGCTGGTGCACCAAGCCTAGCAGAGCTCACTCAGAAATTTTGCTTTATTTTGCACAGAAAGTCAATATTATTCTAAATTTAAAGGAAGTGGACGCTGATTACCAACAAGAGACCGCGAATTTTCAAACGAAAGTTAGTGGCCAGAAGATAAGAGAAAAAGGTCATTGTTATGCGACTGAAGTCGTAAGCCACTTGAAGCAAGCAATTTAAGCAATTTAAAAGCATGTAACACTTTATTGATGTTCTGAAAACAAGAGATTTCTTATTGGTACTCAGGTATGAGTTATTTTACCTATGGCGTTCTACTTTTGGAATACTCAATGAGAGCAATAGTTTTGGAAAAAATTGGAAATAGGTAGTAATGATTCGTAAATGCATACTGACTAAATCCACACTTTATTATGACTTAATAAAGTGGTAATCAGTGTGTCCTGCGCCATTTTGATGTTCTCATGACCTCTCATTACTGATTGCTTTGCATGACTGAAAATGTGTTAATTTTGTCTTCATTTCAGCAGGACTCTAGACAGCTTTTCATTTAACATTGGATTTATTTCAGAATGTAAGTGCTCATGAACTGCACTCATCTTAAATAAGTTGAGACGACAAGCTTAACCCTCTCTCTGTCTAACTAGTATAAATCAAGTCCAGTCTATTCCTGTGGGTGTTCCATCTAAGCTCGCTTTCCTCTCTGTATTGGCCTCATACTCTCTCCTTCTACTCTCCACTTTTCACCTCCAACCCTTACTTATTCACTTTAGGGTAAAATGCTCCCAAACCTACTTACCATTTTGCTAATTGTTCCACAACAATCTGGCTAACTTTTGGCAGCAAATATCTCATTCATTCTCGTTCTACTAACTTATTTCTATCATAGAATCGGTGTTACTTTGCAGGATATTTAGAAATTGTTCTCTTTGTTCTCCCAAAGCCACATTGGCCATCGGCTACTACTACACCAAGGAAGGCCATGTTCTGCTTGCTCGTTGTTGTGTTTCGCTGAACACCTGCTCCAATCTACACACACTCCACGACAATTTGGAGTTAATCTAAGGACAGATGGCGAGAGACATTTGGGAGAGTGGGAGGTACAGATTTGTATCACTAATTAGAACAAATCATGAGAAGATCTCACAAAATCCCACAGAAGGATGAAACACTTCACTTGTCCTAGTCGTTATCGGAAGCAAGAATGACCTTCAGTACCTATACTTGAGCTCAACTAGTCGGAGACGTAGTCAAAGCAAAGACATTATTCAATAAAATTGCTTCTCAAAAAATTCTTCTAATTCCTTTACTATTTAATACACGAACCAAGGGTTAGGCTCTTGGATGCCGAATATCACGTTCAAGATCAAGATCAAGTTCCTCCTTTTAAAAGCTGAGTTTCCAATGGCAGTTGATGACTAAGTTCTTCAAATTGATATGTTCTTTCAGACATTTACTTAAAAACCTCATCAGTAATACGACTTCCCTCTTGAAAAGGTGATGTGAATGGGGGTTTCATTTATTGAAATCTTCCTGTCTTGAGACATCCCGATAGCACTTCGTTGAACTGGAGCCAAACGTTTAGAGTGAGCTGATAAAGACATCACACATCCGGGTGTACTAGTAAGCGCCAACCCAATTTTACCAATACAAAAGAGATTGCTGGCAATACTGTCTTCGGAGTTATAGAGCTACGAGCTTGGTATAGCCCACAATTGCCTCTTTGCCGGTGACTTTATCTCACCAGCAGTTGACCAAAGTCCACTCAAAGGTTAACCAATAACTTCTCTTTGTTTAAAATTGGGATAAAGATAGGTCATGAAACACGTTGGGGGGGGGGGGGACGATAGAGACAGAACGCGACCTAATTTGTTCCTAATTGCTATCTTATTCAAACAAGAATGCTTGAACTGATTTAATGTAGTAATTTGGGCAAATACAAAATGAGCTTTGATTCTAGAATTTTAGGTACATTTATTTCTCTGAATCTGGGGTGTGCGATAGACTTACCTCCACGTGGTGCACCCTGGGCAACGTATACTCATACGGCAAAAAAGTCTATTAACCGGCAGTTGACTTCAGACTCCAAACTACCATCACTCCACTGTATGTCAAATTCGACTACTTCAACCGTACTCACCTCACCTTTTTTCAAACTTTGTGTCTGTCTCTTTTACATCTTTGAAACACTCTTCTGTCCCTCCCCCCCATCTCAACCTTTTTTACTTAGATGTTCCTTCCATCTGTGAAGCCTGAAGTCAACTAACGGGCTAATGATAACCATCAAAACGCCCGCCATTTGATATAAATAAATTTCTCTGAATCATGCACTAGCTCCTAATCTCTGAAAGTTGAATCGTCAGCACTCTCGGAGCTAACGTTAGCAATTTCATTAGGCAAAAGTAGCTCTTTGGATATTTCTTCATTGTGCAAGAGTATCTTTGATGTTCATTTCTACAACAGATTCTACTCCAAATGCTCATTTTCAGAATGTTTCTCTGTAAGACAGGAATAATTAGGACTCCAGTTTCCAGTTTATCTTCTAAAATTCTGACCTATTGAGGCCAATAATAAGCCGTTGCTTGGGTTGTTTTTGGGAAATGAATCTACTACTGGAAAAATCAGTTAGTGATCTAAGTAAATAGTCGTAGTAATCGTTAAATCCCAACTTACTCTTGAATTCGAGTAAAGAAAAATGAAATTCAATAAACCCATCTCCTCGCCCTCAGAACTTGTAGCGAATTGGCCTTGGCTTTTCTTCACTAATTTCAGTGGCAGAATATGCAGGCTTATATCGAGCATACCGTTTATTGCAATTACGCTCACAGAAAATGTGGTTAGTGATTGAATACACGTAGCACAACTTGCAAGAAAATGAATACCCCTTTATCAGGGAAGTCCTCTCCACGAACGGCCTCACCCTCCAGAATGTTCAAATGCGCATGAAATTGCTTAATCTTGCTTGCTTTTAGTATTGTTTGTTCGAAACATTCCTAGTTAATACTGCGTTAGCTCTTATCAGCAGCTGGCGTATTAATAATTCTAATAAAGCTTTTTCCTGAATTTGTTGACCATAACTCTAAAATTTTAAACCGGCAATGGAGGTAGCTGAAAATAAATAAACAAATAAATATTTATATTTTAGGAAACAGGGACGAATATAGAAATCAGAATGTTGGAAAATATAAAATGATAGCTGGACCATATCTGATAAGTGTAAAGCATAAACTTGAACTCAAAAATCAAACTTTGTCGGGCCACTTTAGTGCTCTGACTCCAATTTCCATCTTTAGATATTCCTACTTCATCTGCACCGATCTAGTACTTTTCATAATTAAAAATCGTAGCATACTTTTACCTTACCATTGTTACTAGTAAGGAATATGCTCCACTTCATAATATTTTAGGGCTCCTATGTTCAAACTCCAACTTTTAACCTCTCACTCCCCCCCCCCCCCCCCCCCCCTCCCCCCTCAAAGAACCGAAGGCAATGGCTGCGAAGCTCAGAGCCTAGTTGCCAGTTAATTTTATCAGGTGGATGTTTTAAACAAAAAAATAGAACTTGAATTCAGTCAAAGTGAACTCTAATGCCATTTACGATTTAGGAATATTCTTTTTACCCTATCAAACTTGTTGGCCTATTCTAGTCACTAATTGCCGGTCAACAAGCTCAATTTCAATCCACTTCAACTCAAACATCAATTCCCTTCATCTTCTTGTACTATTTCGTTCAAATAACACTGATCTGGGAAATAGGTAAACTTAAGCTTATTGAATGTTGGCCTAAGCCGGTTTTCGTTTTGACCTAAAGGTTATGTAGCTAGGAAAATAACTATTTATGTATATTCGAATATATCTCAAGAATCTACTCCATTTAGTTAATAGGACAATGGCGTTACTCACTATCCTTTCTTCTTAATATATGTTGTGGCGACGCAAATTCAATTTCAAATTTGCCAATGCCCTAATGAAATAACCGAACTGAGATAGAATCTATTAATTATCGCACTTCAGATGATTGGGAGATGTGATATAAGGCGTGAGGAGTCCGTTAAGGACTACGACTATTCCTCAAATATGCATCCAATGTACCCTCGCGTGGCCTACATGTGATGAATCATCGTGTGAGTATATACTAGCGGGAAGTGACTGAAACCCACATGAGCAACTTTAATTAAATTGCTATCACAAAAATTTCCAAAAATTTAACACGACTCAATGGCTTGATTATTGCATAGTGCCTTTTCAGGCTAAAAATTTAAATACTCAACAATGAGTGAGTTTAGGTGAGCTCCTCTTCATAGAATACCGTAGATAGTATGTGCCAACTGCTTTCGTTTGTAAGAAGGTTTAAATAAATCCAAATGACGTGGCCATCCACGGAAATGAATCACTTTGACAACACGCTCATAATACCAGGAACTTAAACAGTAAAGTATATTCAACAGTGAACCATATTCATTGTGAGAACAAAGAAATCCAAAATTCCAAAAACCTGACTCAAAGGCTTTCCAAGTTCTAATTTTGCTTTTTTATTGTCATTTAAAACAAGCTAAACAAACAATTTATTGTTTTATTCTTCCAATGTAGGGAAATAAATCGTGGAAGTCATAATTTTAAAACGTTAATTTTGATTTGCGAGGATCAGTATTTTCTCACCGTATGGGAAACATTTTTCTGAATTTATGTTTGGAATATTTTCATTTTGACTCTTCTTGAAGGAAATAAAATAATTAAAAAATCAGAGAACGTATGGAAAAGATAAAATACTCATCAGAATGGGTTTCCGGAACACCGTGGTAAACAACATAAATGTCAACATAAAATACATGTGTCCTTTTTTTAATAATCAAACGAATTACAACATTATGCACCCTTCAAATAAACGTAAAACATAAGATCAAATTAATTTTTTGGTCAAAAACATTAGATGGTAAGTAACTAGTAAGAAGCTGATGCTTGCCCTACTATTATGATATTAAGTTCTTTCTCTAAGTTACTTCTGGAGTGGATGAATCTCAGATAATTCCAAACAGGATTGAAAGCCAAACGAAAAGTCAAAATTTGCACATAATTGACAACGATAAACAACATTGCGAGCAATGTAATTAGCATATTTCCCACATGAAAAATGTATTTCGCTATAAAGTTAAATAATCTTGAGTCAAGGAATTATGCTGCGGTCCAACAGGGATTAAGGGAGAAGGCTGAAAAGAAGTTTAGAATGAAGTTTTATCGTCAAGAATATAGTTAATTCAATTACTTGGATATTTAGTCCCTTTCTGAGACACTTTTCTTCAAATAGCCAATATTTATTTATTTCAAATGGCAGGCGTTTTGATAGCTATCATTACCCATTTAGCTGACTTCGGGCTTCACAGAGTTAAGGTTCATAAAAGTAGAAGAAAGCCGAGGGGTGGGGAACAGAAGAGCGATTCAGAGATGTAAACAATAAGCTGAATTTAAAGTGATTTTACAATTCGAGACAACATACTCCTAATTTTCTGACCTTAAAATCAGTCACAAAGATGGGAATTCCTATGAAGAAACTGTTGATAGTACTTAGCTATATTGTTATCAACTTAGCACATGACGCTTATTTTCTTAAGTGAAATGTTACAATGTAGTAATATTACAATAGTTTACAATGAAAGTAGGTTAAAAATCCATGAACATAAGTGTCACGTGGAAATGTCCACCTTAAACTATATAATTTCGTAACAAAAAATGAAATTTAGCTTATTTCACAACTTTGACGACCAAATATTTTGCTTATCATACGAAATGGGTGCCTTGTTAAGCCCTATTATTGTCACAAATCGCTATCTATTGGATAAAAGAATTATGAATTTTCATATGTCACTGTACAATTTACGGATATTTTAAATTATTAAAAGAGAATGTAGCAGTTTAAATCTATTATCGATTTTCATCAACATAAAGTGCTATTGAGTGTTAAGGACTACCGTCAAAATTACTTACTCAGAAGTTGCTTCCATAAAGCATGAAAATAAACAATTTTAGAAGTTCAATAATGAAATTGCTTATTGAAATTTTGAACGAGAATTCATTCTAACATAATCTGAGGTTAATAACATATGAATGTTCCACATATCGCTAAATAACTTATCTCAATTAATGTAAAATAACCAAATGCTTTGTTTTTGCATATATTATTTCTATATATGAGACTTTCATTTCCAACTTTTAAAATATCCTTGGACTTGTTTAACTAGTTCTAAACTCTAGTACCAAATTGATCAAAAACGAAATCCGTTTAACCAGTATGTATTTACGAAATACTTTTAACTTATTGAAGTCATTTTCAATAGTAATTACCTATTTCACTTTAGATAATGCCTGCAGATTTGAATTTTGGCAAGAGGTCAAAAGTGAAATCTTGGAAAAATAATCTCGCAAATCAGAAGTCAGACAAATCTGAGATCTTATTCACAAAGTTAGAAAATATAACAAACTCATCTTTCAGTAACCAAAAGGATCTACCTGAAGATGAATTAGTTGATTCGCAAGATCCGTATCAGTGCCAATACAATAAACCCGCGTGCTCTAAAGCATGTGAGCAAGCAAGTAAATATTTCTTTGTTATTGATTGTCATAGAAAAGCTAAAATATCCAGACACATGTGCAAAGCTTATAGATCGCCTACATGCCTTATTACGTGCATCGGCTAGGGTAAATAGGACAATATTATACTTCTATCGCATTATAATTTAGGAATTGCATACAATACGGATCGAGAATTCGGAACTGAGACAATTATTGACAACTCTTAAGAAGGCCAATGCTCTGCTTCAGGAACAGGCAATTATACCTTAAAAGTTAAAAATAATTTAGCTGAATCTAACAATTTTTTCATGTCTACCAATTAAATTGTAGATGTCGAAGGGCGGATTCAGATCACCTAATACAAACCTCGATTATGTGACCTTACAGAACGTTCGTTAATAAAGGATCTTTATATCAAATTTTATCTAGGAAAATGAAAGACTTTCTAGTGAATTAGAAATCTCCAGAGGAAAATTGAATACCATGTCAACAGCTTGGGATGATTGCTATAAAAGGTTTGTGACTATTTGTAAATTTAAATTGGTTCAATTACATCTAGGCTTTTATCTGAAAACAATAAACTTCGAAAAACTATTGATGATCTTCAAGAAACCATAAAAATACTTCAACAAAAGGGTAAATATTGTTATATTAAACAACTAATTGACACTATTTTACTGAATAAATCCATTGTTTCATGTTCGATTTTTCATACATTTAGGTTTACATAGTTTACGGTCTGTGAGAGAATACTTTCGTAGTGTGAAGATTCACTTTAGTCTAACTTGTAATAATTTAATTTTTACATAGTGCTTCTGTTTGATATTTTTTGAAGTTCTTAAATCATTTGAAGTGACAAAATGAATAAATTATATAAATACATGTTTTTGTCACATGTCGAACTCAGCATGCACAAACGTCTATTAGCAATGGTTAGCCATCCAAACGGTTCATACGTGCTCTTTGTTTCTGAGGGTCAGATTTATTCACCAGCAATACGAAATCTTGTAGTCATTGATTTCTTATCACGCCCTATAACTAAACACGACTTTTCAAGGTACTCTAACCTGACTGATTGTCTTTGACGTCTTGAAAAATATCGTTTTGGGGTGAGTTACGTTAGTAGAATTCGATCCAGTTTTTGTGGAACTTTCAAAATAATTCAATTTTAAGGGAGGGGAGGGGGGTCGAAACTCCACTGATGAATTAGTATCACAAAGTGATTGAAAATGCAGGGAGCATCACGACAGCACAGAAAGATAATCGAGCTCTATTAGATTAAATTTATTCAATATAGGTAAAAACACAGCATGAAATGACGAATAATTGCCCTAATTGACAGTAGTTCAGTGCTAAATTTGTGCATTCAAATACTTTAAATCACGCATTTCATAAAATTGTCTCATTTCAATACATCAAAAAGTCTTCATTTCCATAGTGGGAGTAGTAGTTAATTTGTTTAAAATTATTCGCTTTTGTAATCTATTCATTTTACCAGTTAAATTTTTTAAGGGGAAGGAAGGAGTGATTGGGAGAATAAAGTTATGTTTGGTTATTATTTATATTCTAGCATTTGTTTAGGCTATCCAACAACTTCTCTTAAAACGGAATATGCAACTCCTTCACTTGTATTAAGATAGCTTAGCCCCCGTTCTTAATGCCAACTTATTATTTGGAGTGAGAATTTTAAAGCCTTCATTTTAAGATCTACTATGAGAAGAGCAAGTGAGAGATATCTCCATTCACTCGCAATCTCCTTTAATACTTCCCGAATTTAGTCTAGAAGAGCTTTATAATTTCTTGCACCCGTATAAAAGTTTCCTCAGGGTAGAAGAACGCTCTTTAATAATTGGATGGTAGTACCTATATTATCGTAAGGCTTACAATTTTTAAGATGATATATCAAATCTTTTATTACTTTCGTTAGAAAAATCAGATTGCCCAAAATGTGACAATGCTGAATCTCTGGAAGCAGCATCAACATCTTATTCGGGAGGATTGGACTGTGGTTGCCAACATGTTGAACAAGTCCGCTGTCTCAAGAAAAAACTCAAGGAATTGAGACTAAGAGTATGTCTATGGCTGTGATGATGCAGAGGAAAAGTGAAATTCCACCATCTCACTCATGCAAAATATCTTAGTCTACATACCAAGAACAGATGATATTATTTCAGCCATTGCTTTTCACTGAGAAATGGTTTAGAGCAGTTATGAAAAAAGAAACGTAATTATATATTAATGTAGAAGTACTAATACCACTCAATTATTCAAAATCTATACAATTCAAGATTTTGGTTGGCCTTCAACTCATTCATAACTGTGATTATCAACCAGTTCCAACCGATTTGGGGCCCTAAAACGTCTCCTGGGTGGCAAAAAATAAACTCAACCTCGATTGAAATTTTCATTTTCATCTCAAAATTGTGCTATCTTTGTTGCACACTCTCCTTCTTTTTATTACACAATAATTTCTTTCATTTAATTGGACTAGTGAAATTTAATTAGTCGATAAGTATTTCATGAATAGTCAGATACTAATATAAACCTTCCGAAAGGACAATTCCTAATTTCACATAGGACTCTCTGAATTGCATGTACCAATTCATTAAACGTTCATTTACGGTCATTTAAAATGCACATGCGCAAATAAACAAATTATGGGACATGTTTTCCCTCCTTAAAGGAAGCCAATCAGCATAATCGGGCCAATGACCTCGAGATTTCTCTCGACGCTTATAAAATCGCTCTCGAAAAACAATTTTCGGAAAATCAGACCTTCATAAAGAAACTTTCCAAAGTGCTTGAAACTACCTTGCCAACTAATTCTGAAATATCTGGTAAGCATTATGTAAAATATCATAAATCATACTTTATGTAAACATATGAAACTAAGTTAAAAATATTTGTGATATCACTTTGTTATGAACTTTAAAAGAACACCCAGTTACCCCCAGCCCAAAGTAGCACTTCTAAAATTCACGTGATTTTGAAGGACCTGGGTCAACCTTACTAATACAACTTATAAATCAGTAAATAATTACAACGGCGGCAAAGCAAAATTAACAAATATTTATTTAAAACAAATGGCAAGCGTTTTGATAGTTATCATTAGCCCTTTTGGGCTTCACAGAGGGGAGGAGGAACATCAAAATGAGAAGATGGCTTCACAGAGGGGAGGAGGAACATCAAAGTGAGAAGAATTCAGGAGCGGGAATAGAAGGGTGTTTCAAAGATGTAAAAGAAACAGACACAAAGGCTCAGAAAGGGTAAGGTGAGTAGTGGTTGGGGTCGAATATGGCATACAGTGGGGGTGATGGTCGTTTGAAGTGAGAAGTCAACTGCCGATTAATAGACTTTTTGGCGTATGAGTATACGTTGCCCAGGGTGTACCACGTGGCCCAGGGTACAGCACGTGGACGTAAGTCTATCGCACACCCCAAATTAACAAATATTAGACCTGATTAATCGTCGAAAGTGAGTAGTTGAGTGGAGGAGATAGAAGAACAATGTCCTACTTAGTCTGAATTCGAATTTCTACATGCTGCACTTGTGCATGCGTTTTTTAGGAACATGGTCCTCAGCATTCAAATCTGAATGATTGCTGGATTGAACACATGAGATTGGTCTCGATATATGTTCTTTGTTAAAAAATACTACATTTCACATACCACTTTAGATGTTTTACACTGTTCTATTAGTCTGAATTTCCATCAATCAAGCATTAATTTCAGTTATTTAATTCTGCTTTTATTGAAAAGTATGATTAATTCTGGTACTTTACATGAAAGGCAAGCGATAAACAGCAGAAATATTCAAGACCTGCACAGTAGGCTGTTTTTACTAGTTATCAGACCAGAACAGTTAAAAAACAAATAATTATCAAATGAATTTTCACGGGGAATATCTATTTTGAGCATCTTAGATGTGTTCCCTAGTTGCCCTTGGCTACTAGGAGGGACACGTAATATTTAGTAATTGAACAAATTGATCAGAAATTTATGAGCCAAAAGCGCAAATTATTCCCATAATTTGGAAATGGAGAAACTGTGGTGCAAATGAAATAAAACTCTCGAAGTCTTGAGTTCCATCTCTTTTCGTACTCAAGATCTCTTTCTCATCCCCAAACGCATAATAATAATAGACAATAATAGACTTCACCTGTGACTGCTTCTCGAAGTTTTAGCAATTCGTAATGAGTTATTCCGTGTGCATGCCAAAAATGGCATAGAAGACGATTCAGAAGAATCGTTCCTAACTTTTCTTAGGGGATGAAAAGACTGTTTGATTAGGAGATAAACATTATTTTTCACAGTAACGTCGTCTTCCCCACTAACGATTTTGGTCTAAGAAGGACGAAGTCGATACTACCAGACGCACAGTGTAGTGTCCTTTATGATCAACTCATTGGATAACACGGCTTCTTTATTACATCTTACGGACTAGGATCTAGTGTAAAATTCAATACTACATTGTATTGTACAGGTATAAGGAAAATGTAAGTCATATTAGCAGTGCAAAATTTAGTTATCTAGAGGAATGTAAATTACACAACGGAGTAATCTGTGATAAGAACACTCTCATCAAGGAAGGTGTTTATCCGTGCTCACAGTGATTGGGGGAGGAGAAATAAAAACTGCGCTACCTCCTACCTCAATGCGCCAAAGTGAGACGAATCTGTGAACTCAGTCCTCGCATATCATCAAATTCGCCGATGCGTGTTCAGCGCACAGAATGTAATCCTGGAAAATTGATAATTTCTTAATTAAATTAGACTCCGACTGAGATAATGAAGAAGTGAGCTTTCACAGCAAATGTTGATGCAAATATTGCGCCATGTGAAGGAGAGAAATGATTATTAACTAGCAAATAACTTACGAGAAAGAATAGAACGTATTATTATCTATCATAGAATCTTCTTTTTGTCGATCAGAGTATGCGAATAAGTCTTTGTTGTTTTCAAATTGTCTGTTAAAACTCACGTGTATCTCACTTGTAACTTTGCGTGCGTTGGTAGCTGAATTCCATTTTTTTGTCAATAAAAGTTCGTTATATTCGCTTCATAAGCAATCTAATTAAAGATACGCTCCACTTTTGTCGGAGCATTAGTGCTTATTTAGTAAATTTAGAATCGAATATAAAGCCTCTGCCATGTTATTAATGTGTATTTATTTAGGCATCATTCTTAACACATTCATATTTCAATAATCGCTCAACTGTTTCTGGCTTGCTTAAATACAGGGACTTTCAATTTCTTTGTGAGCTGTGAACAACTTCGTGAGAAGTGCATGTGTGCCAATATGCATTCAATTTTAGTATTATCACCATTAAATACCTCTTTACTAAAATTGCAATAGTTTAGAGTTGTATTTAACTGACTTTCATAACATTAAAATTAGCAATCATTTAGGTCAATAGGAGCTGTTTCAAAACTAACATTTTAATAGATGAGATTTACCACATGTGTATTGTAATTAACCAAGTAAGAAGCCTCACTATGCTCCACGAAGTACAAAAAATTACAATATCTAATTATTTTTATTGGTTTTATTAAAAATTAGATAAACCAAAGGCGATATGTGACATACCCGCTTGTGATGACTTGACTCAATGGATAGAAAAGGCACTAAAATCTGCACTGGAAGAGAATGTGGAAAGAGTGCGAAAATTAAGCGGTGGTTCTCGTATGAGCCTCGACCTTGAATCCACATCTTCTCCACCTCTGGCACCTCCGCCATTCGTAACAAGGAGATACTCCTACACAAACTCACATCAGTATACAAAACATCCTGTTAATGGTCGCGTGAGTACCTCTCTGTTGTAGCTCATTTAAACAATAAAATTAGTTAAGTAAATTACAAGCCTATTTTGTTTTAAAGAGCAAAAGTAGAAAGATAAACCTGAGACTTCAAACACTGACAAAAACCATGGAGACTTTAAATAACCCATGTCCTAATAAAACAAGAATCGTCTCACCTTTGGAAACTCTCCTTTTGATGGTAAGTGAAAATAGTTTTTTTTGTTTCTCTATATCTCCTTTATTTTCAGGTAAACGAAATTCTTGAAAAGTTGACCGAGGGCAGAATGGAGGAATATATTCACAATAAACGCCGGAAATCGTTGCAGGATAGAAATAGCCGCCCAATTCAGATTGTAATGACTACCACAACCGCATAGGGACAAGCGCGTTGTTTCTAACGCTCAGATCTCTTTTGTCTCTTGAATACTGAACTATCTATTAGTACTCGTGTATTGTTTGCAGTTGAAATAATTCATTAGATTGTACATTTTACTTGTTTTGACGTATTAAGTTCCGTCTGACCGCTTTAAAGTTAAAGCATCACATGTCAAAGGATTTTTTTGCATTTTGATTAGGGGGAGGGGAGGGGAGGGGGGGGGGCGGAGGGGGGGAGAACTGATGCAAGCACGAACGCACCATCCATGAGAAGCGTAATAGAAACCAGTCTTAATTACAGTAAAACAGTGATAATTAAAGTTAATATTTAATGGGACTAAGTCTATGTAGACCAGTTGATATGCAATGGGATTAAGTGCATAAGTATAAGTGGGTTCAGTATAGAAATAAGTAGAGTAGTTAAGTCCGATCAAACATGACCAGCATAAACCTAGCTTCCATGTTCGGCCTCTTCATTGATCCATGTGTATGCCACGTGCGTGCTGTGTGTATACTTTGTACTAGGTGCCTTCCTTAGAACTTGTGGTGATTACTACTCTGATGTGACCTCAGACTCCTCAATACTGAACCGCCAAGCGTCTCACGATGTTTATTTATATTTGAAAATCAAAGCACACTTATGTGAACCTCTTTGCCCCCCCCCCCCCCAACAACCTACAATACTTGCAGATATCATTCCAATCCGATTTGGCCTTTTTTATCACTTCAATAAATGATTTAGATCAATTATTTTATTTGCCGTAGAAGCCTTCTGTCACAAAATTCGATATTTCAATGATGGCTTGTTCAAATTTGAAGAAATTAGACAACTGTCTGCTAATCTCTTGGAAAATTTCCCCTTGGCTCAGAATACGTAGAGTTGGATCAAGCTCTACATTGAATGCTATTGGGTGGAAAAGCACAATGGCTATAGGTTTGTACTCATATACTCGTTTTCGTAAACAGTCGTTTCGTAACCCACTTCTATGTGTAGTGTGGTCGTTCAACACGATCAATACTATCTATTGAGCTGCCCAGTAAAAACTAAGACATGTGAAATGCTTACTAGTAATACAATTTTAAAGGGGACGTTATTAAGTCAAAGTTTCAAAATAACTGTCAAATTTGCAACATGTGTATAAGTTGGGGCAAATTTAATTATTGGTAGTCATATGTAGATGAAAACGGAGCCTCACATTGGGCACCTAAAATAAGTTGAAGAAAGTTGCAATTACTCAAATCGAATAAAGATAATAAAAATACGGGCTGAACTGATGGCAGAAAGACGCAGACTGATAATTGTTGACCTGACATGAAGCCAAAATTGTCATTGATTACATGAAAATGCACAATTTAAAAAGCTAACTTAGGGTACCAAACTGGGCGCTTTTGTGAAATAAAATGAAAATACCAATAAATCTAAGTGTAATATGAAAAAGTCCTGTGGGGTGGGGTGGAGGGGCTGATGAATGAAAGTTGCAGTGGACGCTGTATAAATAAGCTCTTGGCCAAGCCTTGACAATCATTTTGGAAGGCCACTTGACTGCAGACAAGGGCAACTAGCCCCAAGTAGAGTCTTCTAGTATAAATTATCTCAGACTGAGCTGGAATACGTCCAAAATAAGTGTTGCAGAGAGGTCTTTTACTACAAAAAATGCTTAGTATATAATATATAATTTTCATTACTCTGCATGAGTACTGGGCACTGATTTTCTGGGTGGTCTTGGACGTGCAATACGCGACCGGTATCCCGCTGCACTTTTCAGAATGCTTTGGAGCACATTAGGTTTCTATTGTCAGTCTTGGAAGTGTCGTACATCCCCACAAATCGCAATTTCAATAATCGGGTTCGTATGATAATGCTAGTAAAAAGCTCTACGTGCGACCTCTCCTAATCAAATGGTGTTGGGTAAAACTAAACACGAAAGTAGGTCGAGTTATTATCGCCACTAGTTATGTGTATCGGGGTGTGCGATAGACTTACCTCCACGTGGTGCACCCTGGGCAACGTATATTTATACGGCAAAAAGTCTATTGACTGACAGGTGACTTCTCACTTCAAACTACCATCACCTCACTCTATGTCATATTCGACTATTTTTACAGTACTCACCTCACCTTTGTTCTACCTTTGTGCTTGTCTCTTACATCTTTGAAACACTCTTCTGTCCCCCCCTCCTTTCGATTTTTTTCAATTTGATGTTCCTTCCTCTCTGTGAAGCCTGAAGTCAACTAAAGGGCTAATGATAACCATCAAGACGCCTGCCATTTGATATAAATAAATAAATAAGTTATGTGTATCCAAAAGTTCTAGCTTTTAAAGTAGACCAGATACTCCTCCAGGATATAAAACAATTAAAATCAAAATACTTAATTAAATG
>UZAE01000324.1:0-26300 GCA_900617975.1 Rodentolepis nana | reverse complement strand
AAAGACCCTAGCATCTTTGACAACTATAGGCCTATCTCCCTCACAAGCGTGCTGGCTAAACTTATGGAAAGAATGGTTGACAGGAGGCCGACTTGATTTCTTGAGACCAACAATGTTCTTAGGAGTGAACAAGCAGGTTTTAGGCCACAAAGATCAACGAACCAACAAGTAGCCACTTTCTCCCAACACATCAAAGATGCCTTTGATGCATGAAATACTCTTACGGCTATTTACGTCTATTTCAAATCAGAATATGACTTAGTATTGAAAGAGAAGCTTATTCTAAAATTGGCAAAGATTGATATTAAGCATAACATGCTAAACTGGATAAAAGCATTCATTGGACAAAGATCATGTAAAGTCAGATATGGAAATGCTCTACCAAAATCCAATCTTTTACAAACAGGCCTTCCACAGGGAGCTGTCACAAGTTGCACTCTTTTCAATGTCTTCATCAATGACATGGCATCAAGTGCTTAATTTATGCAGATGATCTTGTACTTTGGTATTCCGCCCCTAAGAAAAACGTTCAGGTGGGGACGGAAAGTGCCCTAAATTGTGAACTTAAACTACTAGTAAACTCGTGAAACAACAATGAAAAGGTGATCAACACTGCAAAAACTGCATTCCAAACTTTTTCTTTGGCCCGTCATAGCATAAACCCGCTTCTAAGGCACAAGGATATTACCATAGAAAAACCAATGAGTTCATAGATCTCGGAATGACGTTTGACACAAAGCTAACGTGGAAAATTCGAATTGCTAAAGTAGCAAAACGAGTCTCCAATAGACTGAATGTACTGAAGCGTCTTGCTGGTAGCGTATGGGGCTGTGCACGCTCAACTCTCAACAACACTTACAAGTTGTTTATTCAGCCAATGATGTTGTATTGTTGTAAGCCACTCATTACAGCCACAGAGGTGACTCTCAAACCAATCGAGAACTCATTACAGCCACAGAGGTGACTCTCAAACCAATACGAGAAGGCACACAACCAAGCATTACGACTAATTACTAGAGGAATAGACGGCCACAAAACCAAGAGGTGACTCTCAAACCCCTCGAGAAGGCACACTACCAAGAATTGCAATCTCCTAGTTACAGGAAGCACCACAATAGGTTCCCTTATCACACTCCTAGTTACAGGAAGCATCACAATATGTTCCCTTATCAAAGAAAAGGCCTTGATCCTGAATGCGAAGCTACTGCTCATTCCCATGGATAAGTTCCTTAGCACTTATGTAAATAGATCAAGACATCTGAAAACGCAATGCGGTCTTAAACAGAAAGCCATAGAATTGAAGAAAGAAGTACAAATCGATGACAAACCAAAAAACCTCTCTCTCCCCATGAACATATTGAGATGACAAACCAAAAAGCCTCTCTCTCCCCATGAAAATCTCCCCATGAACCCATTAGCAGACCCAAAAAGCCTCTCTCTACCCATGAACCCATTAGCAGACACTTGTTGCACCCAACTGCTCGACTTCTTCAGGAAATCAAACAATCTCCAGAGCAAATGCGCTCACTGGCCCTTGAGACAATCAAGGTCCAGAACAAATGCACTCACTGGCCCTTGAGACAATCAATGTGACGCTCATTGGCCCTTGAGACAATCAATGTCAACTATCCTGCAGACTAATGGCTCCAAGTCTTCACGAATGTGCCATACATAGAAAACCAAGCAAATATTGGTGCAGGTGTGTTTTCTGAACTCCTCTCTTTCTACGCAGCAGCGGGACATAATAGATCCGCTTTTGAACGCAGCAGCGGGACATAATAGATCCGCTTTTGAAGGTGAAATAGAGGCTATTAGGATAGCACTATGCCAATTATGTTGCCTGAATACGGTCTCGCGGTCAGCAATAAACTCAATTGGAAACAGAGGGACATCCAAAACAGCTGAGATAAAAGAATGTAGAAAAATCTACAGTTGTTGAGAGAGAAAAACAAAACAGTGGTCCTTTAGCAACCCAAAACAGCTGAGATAAAGGAATGTAGACAACTTTATGAGCTGCTGAGAGAGAAAAACAAAACAGTGGTCCTACCAAGCTGCTGGATGAGATAAAGGAATGTAGAAAACTCTATCAGCTGCAAGAGAGAAAAACAAAACAGTGGTCCTACAATGTATTCCTGGTCACTGTGGCATTAAAGGCAATGAGCTTGCTGACAAACTTGTTAAGAAGGGGACATAGATTTTGCAATGTATGGAGCGGCAAATGTCTTTTCACACAATGAAGGATTTAATCAGGAGAGAATTCCATACCTCAAGGTGCAACAAACTTAATGGTCGAACAAAGGAGAAATAGTGGACAGTGGCACTCTCCGACATAGTCCACTGGCCAAGAATCGAAGCTTTGCTGAGTTCAAACTACGTACCGGACACGATTGCTTGGCAAAACATCCTCACAAATTGGGAGTATGCACTCAACCCACATGCCCTCTATGTAACCTAAGAGTATGACTAAACCCACATGCCCTCTATGTAACCTACAGGAGGAAACGGTCAACCCACATGCCCTCTATGTAACCTACATGAGGAAATGAAGAAGACGCACCTGATTCGATGTCCAGCTTATATCCATATACATATGTATGAGTGCGCAATTAACTGTTGGACAGAGTAAATGGCATATAAATCTGTTAAATTCGATTTTATCTACTACTAAGGATAAGTGTAGATTACCTTCATTCACTTTTATAAAAAATAACCGTCTTTGATTCTGAAAGATTCGATTCTTATTCGTTGCGTTCTGATAGTATTTATTTATTTGTAAAACTGCCTTTAATGATTGAAAGTCTGGCAGTGATCATTTCAACGGTCAAACGTGTTAAGAGGTGGGAAATATTGTGAAAATCCCGTTTAATGCTGTTTTAAAGTGTGAAAGATTTCATAAATGTTCGCCATATTCTTTCATATATTTTAATTTACAAAAGACAACCACATTAAGATTGCGAACATTCGTCCACCATTATTGGTACAATAAAATGCCCAGATGCAGATCATTTTAATAAACGACCATTTACCAGTGTTTTAGTACCGATATTTTACATGCAATTTGCAGTGATCATTGAAATGCTATCAGCTCAATATCTCATTAGTAACATTCTTCAATTGACGCTATACACGGCTAAATAGTTTCAATTTTTAAGTTCCTTTTATTATTGAATTGAGTGAATATATCGAGATTGGGTAGATTAGCTTATTTGCCTATTCGAACGGAATTCTCTTTTCATTATTATAAATCCAACAGAATGATAGAAGAGAAGAAGTGCTTATAACAAATATTATTATATTTCACGACATCGGCAGCAACATAACGGAGTGATAAAAAAAGAAGTGCGTAAAGCCAGATACAATTTTACAGCACGACGATTATTTATAATTTTGCTAATGGTCTTGTGGATTGCAAGTGATTGGGTCTACTCCATTGCATTCATTTTTTTATTCGAAAATGGAAAGTGCGTTTACAAAAAATAGCATAATAAATCACCAGTAACTTATTGGCATAACTCAATTGCGAAACATATTTGTAGTTTAAGTAGACCGTCAGCACAGTTTGGACGTATGGCATCTAAAAACGATTAGATTCCTGCATTGAATTCTATTTGGTTTCAGTCAGGAAATAAAATAGAAATGTAGCAGTTGTTAAAGCCATCGATTGAAAGGAATTATGTGCACTGACAATCTCGTCGCTCATTATATATATATATATATATATAGGCAAAATGTGAAAAATGTTCCATATCGGGTTAAGAACAGACATGCAGTTAATGTCTCGAAAAAAACGAAATGGAAGAAAACATTTTGGTTATTAAACTTACTTCTCCAGCCGAATTTGTACTTACATCACAGCAAATAAATGTCAGTCTCATTTAAGATAGTAAAATTCAATCAATATTTCGTTGTCGGATGTGTCGATCCACATTTTTCGGTTCCATTTGTTTGCATAGTTTATCTGTAGTTAATTTACAAATTGTATTCTATGTTGCCTTTGGACAGAATTGCTAGTTGTTAGAACAGACTTTGCAATACAATTTAACACCAAAAGATCAACTGCTGTTACAAGGCTTTAAATATGGGTCAGATAAAGAAACCCCAAACAACTTGGGACATGATGTTTTGACTATCAATTAAAATTTTTTTCAATAATAATTCAAATTAAATGAGTCAATTTGGTTTCTTCGTTAGAGGAAACATTTCTAAGTTTAAAAAGTCCTAATTCAGCACATTGGCTGGTAAATTCCTTTGATTTGACTTTTCGGTTTCTTTCAATCCTAGTTGCTGATGCTCGTATTGGAAGTTCCTTACAAGCAAAAAATACTTGTATTAATAGAAAATATAATGGTGTAAATGTGATGTTCACTTTTGAGAATGATGGTTGGAATGATCAACAAGTACTTAAAATATTCATGGGACATCGTTTAACCTTAAATGTGAAGCAGACCTTTTCCAGTTATTTCAATCACAGCTGCTTTGTTTCTTCATTTCTCGGTTTCAATCAATTTATATCAGTTAATCGTCCAGGTTGATAAAATAATTAGACTATTTGTCTCATCTGACTTTATTTTGACTCCTCACTTCAAACTACCATCACCTCACTATATGTCATATTGAACCACTTCCACAGAAATCATCTTATATTTTCGCTGCCTTTGTATCTTTGTGTCTCTTTTAAATCCGTGAACGTCTCTTGTGTCCCCCCCCCCCCTATCGATTTTTCAATTTGAATATTATGCGGATTTATTTCAAAAGAATGTGGAAGATTTGCCAAATGCTTAGCTCTTTAAATTGAAAAAATAACGATTCTTTACTATATTCGTCAATATTATAACCTAACCTTGTTCGATGAGATATCTTTAAGGGTTTTTCATAGTTTGCACTGCGCAGCTAACATTTCCTAGGAAATACCTAGAAAATACACTTTCAGCTTATTAATTTGGCGAGCATGCTTCGTCTTAGCTTACGATGGGAATGTTAACTTCTCAGATTTATTTCAAAATTTCATATTCGAATTCGAAATTTCTTGCAAATGGAAAGAATTATTCCATTCAGATGCAAACTTTCATTAATTTTTTACAATAAAACGGTGAATTGCACCAAAATTATAAAGTTTGTTTGCGTGTAAGTCACTTCGTTTCCCTTTTCAAGATCTCTAAAATATTTTTAACATTTTGCCCTCCCATTTTCAGGCTTTCCACGTTAATTCATTCCTCCTCAAACAAAAGCACAATATTCCAAAAGGGAACACCAATTGATGCACAGACACAGGAAATGGTCAATAGTAAATCGTCAAACTTTGAGGAAAGCAGTCAAAACACAAAAATACTTCTAGAAATCAACGAATAATGATCAAACCTTTCAGAGGTAAAGATTATTTTTTATAATAGTTTTTAAAAAAAACAATCATCACTTTTATAGACCTTGAATCAAATTTGTTAAGTAGATAGAATCAAATTTAACAGAATTTTATGTCGTTTACTCTGAACAACAGTTAAATGCACATTCATACCTGTGTATATGGATATTGGAATTCGCAGACTCATCAAATAATTAGAAATGATTGTTTGTTTTTATGAATCCCACCAATGCAAATCTGAATAACCAATGTAAAAGGAATTGCGAATTGGTATCTGATCGAGCCAATTAGAAATTCATCTAAATTAGATTTTCTAAATTTTCCCATGTTAGCATTTAATTCCCATTTGGAGAAACAGTGGCAGGAGTGTCGCGAAGTAGATTATCATATGAAAAAAACGGAATAGATTTGTTAACTTTATTTACAACTAAACCCTATCTTTAGAACTGATTTGATTGATAAGAGCTAGATATTCGGTCATATCTTATATAATAGCCAACGGTTCGGGCAAATGACACAATTAATTAAATTAAACTAAACGATTTCTGCCGTCGATTGATGGACGAGTATTAGAAATCAAATTGATTATTTGTTCCCTTTTAAGCTCCGTTGCCTTCATAATAGAAATCTAGAGTACCTTGTTGTATTTTCAAGCTATATTTAAAAAAATCATTCCTTTAAACTTCCTATATATTTTGAAGGAGCTTTGGAAACTAGTGCGGACTGTGGTACAGGAAGATTAATATCTGCTTATTATATTTGCGAAAGAACTAGATTTGGTTAGAGTTAACTTTATGATGAAAGGCACTTTTTATCCCCATTTTGTTAGTGAATTACCAATCTGATTTAAATAACTGTATTTCGGATTAGCAAGGCTGACATATTCTGCTAGTTCCACTATCGGAGGAGTTTCTACCGATTGACGGTTTTTTGAAATTTATTTAGTTTTATTTGAAATGAAGATTTCAAGATTAACGCAATACTTTATTCAAGTTTGTTTCACTCAATTTATTTTTTGTTCTAATTTCTTGCGAATTATAATATATTTGTACTTAACATAACAGTAGGGCATATGGCGTTTAGAATAACAAAATTCGTGGTGCGTGCATGGTATTGCAATTGAAAGAACCTTTCCTTATAGGGAAGTGGTAAATTTTATCTAATTGTTAATTTATGCTTAAAAAATGTTATTAATAAAATGAACACAAATTTCGTAAACGGATATTTCCGTTGGCACACATAAAAATTAAAGTTAATTTTATACGGTTTCTAGAACTCCTTAATTTTTTCAGAGCACAAATCCTTTCGTCATGTATTTGCCTATGGAGTAATTAAATCATACCTTTTCACTTTAATATTCTAGAACATCTCAATTCGACATGTGAAACATATCTGGTGCAATAAAATTTTATTTAGCGAAGCACTCAAGTCGATTTAGAGGTTTCAAAATTAAATCAAATATTGTTCTGTTTCCAAACATTTTACTTTTGCGTATTCATTTCATTGTAACACTGGAATCTATGTACGTCCTTACTCAGGTTTTTTTTGAAATCTCTCTAAGAAGTTTCAAATGATAAAAATTGCAATATTTTTTAAAACCAAATAGGCAAATATTTTAATCGCCAAAAACAGGAGACTTTTACAAGCCTATAGATAAATGCACATTTATTCGTGTTTCTAGCGGTAGCAAACTGCAGATGCATTAAATGTAAATTTTTGAATTATTTCCAAAAAAAGACAATTTTCATGGTTTCGTTTCCCTCAAAGACAAATTTTTGTTTACTAAATGCATTAAAGCCTCCACCAGCCAATCGGTCAACACGGAGTTAGATTGGCCTTCCTCGGTGACGGGGATAGTGAGTTAATTGCCTTCAAGCAATTGACGCCATTTAACTAATAACCTCTTTCAAGTTCACTGTTGCTGCAGTCTAATTTCATAAATATGCAAATACACCTTATGATTTAAAGTCATCCCTTGCTGATATCTGTTTAATTATCTGTAACTTTTGATTTTACTTGTGGGGTTTAAAAAGTTTAGCTTAAAACTAACACCAAAGAGAAATCAACTGTAAAAGTTCTTAAGTCCAGTTCAAAATAGCCGATAAATATTGTATTGTTCTTTTATGGTATAATCTTAGTTTCGAAACTCCTACCATTACAAACCATAAAACCAATAAAAAGCGTGCAAAGGGACACTTTGCCGATTTAACGGTTTGGCCATCTAATTGATGCAAACCTCAGCTTGCCGTCATTCACTGATACTGAAATGCAGTAATGCGTTTTACTGAGGATTCTCCTATTGTCACTTTAAATTTTAGTTTAACTTGAGCAGATTAAAATCTTTGTGTTTGTTAGGATTATTTATTAACATTAGTTTAAACAAAATTACCTAAGCAAATTTCTAGGCCATTCGAGTTAAAAACCGATTATTATCTGCACTTAAAGTAGTCCATTACCACCTACAATATTTAAATTATGGTGATTTAAAAAAAGGCGTTTATCCATTCCATTCACGTATTAAACCTCCAATAATGAATAATTGGCTCTTATAAAACGTATCGTGTAATATTAATATTAAGATTAAAAAATTATAATAAGGACAATATTTTAATGTTTTAAATACAGTTATTATGAATTATTTATTTTCAAATACGTTACATTTTTGATATTTCTGATATATAAAATAATATTTTTAGCATTGCAATGCATTTAAAAGAAAAAGTTATTTAATTAGCTTACCTCTTCGATGTAAAACCCTCTTTAAATTGAAAATTTGAATTAAACAGTTGTCTGTCCTTGTGCAAACTTAAGGAAAGGATATGATGTTTTCAGTACGAGATCATCTAATAGTATCATTAAGAAGAAATACATTAAAATGTAATATTCATTAAAAGCAAAAAAATACATATCGCTCTCTTTGAATTAAATGTTTTTAAGATCTAGGGTGCTTACCAGTTTTTGTAGGCTTAAAAATACACTTCGGCACGTAACTGAGAACGCATAAAAAGTCACTGCTAAAGACAACTAGTAGGTCTAAATGTGGTCATTCTTTCATTAAATATTAACAAAATCTTAATTGCTGTGTTGCATCAATTTACATCGTTATTCTTTTTTGATATGACATGATTTCCATTGCAGTTTGTTATTCATTGTGCATGTTCAATTTTTAATTTTAATAGTTTTGACTTTATTTTTTACAAATCCCTGTAACATCATAATTGGAACAATAAAATGCTCAAAAGCAGAATATTTATATTGATGACCATTTATCTGTAGTCTCATTCTAATTAGAAATTCCGGATGAATACCGTCTTTGTCAGGCGACTATTTGCGGTTTAACTGTTTTATCGCAGCATTAAGTTGGTAAGGTCTGGAAGGTTCAGTAAGTACATTATTTAGTATTTGTGTTTTGGAGGTGACCTAGGAATTTGAAAGTGATAATTGATATTTGGGGTGGCGTTTTGAAGGAAGTCTGTTTAGCGTGTAAGATGGTTTGCCTTAAGACAATTAATCGCTTGCTCCAGACGTGTTGATCCGTTATTCCGGTTAGTATTCATACGGAAAATGTCTAAGCTATTTTAAAGATCTTTAATTTAAATCCACGTTTCTTAACTGCGTTGAACGGGCTATGCAGACATTACTCAGAATTCACAGATAATTTGATAACTTAGTTGACCTAAGCGTTTCGCCTTGTTGATCAAAGGACCCAAATTATTTCCTCACAGGGGTACTTTTTATTTAAGGAATTCAAAATACACACGTTTTGCAAACCAAATATGGCAACAGGCTAATAAACAGCTTTAGGTCTTCCCATAAGAGAATTATAAACGATCTATTAAATGCAGGCGAACCATGTTTGATAAAATTTAATCATTATCACTAATTCAGTACTTGTTATTAATTTACACAATTCTAATAGCACGATTTTTATTATCTTGCTACGTAAGCAAAATGAAGGATTCATTTGTTATTCCAGCATAATTGAATAAAATTTAACAAAAATAGATATCGTAAGCTATGCAAATTGCTTTACGGCGAGTTAAAACATATGATTGTCTTTCTGTTAGCAATATGTCGCATTTAGGAATGTGAAATTCAAACCCACCGATGCAATTTGTTCAAAACCTTTTACAAATAAATCATAATTACCACGTTTAAAAAATAAAATATCCCTTTAACACTTTTTTATCGTTATAATAATATCACACAATGTGTTATAAAAGAGCTACCTATTCAATAATGGAGGTTTAATATGTGAATGGCTCGGAAAAAACGCTGTTTCTAATACCCTTGAGTTTAAATGTGGTTGGTGTTAATGGAATGTTTTACGGATTTAATTAAATTTATTTATTACTTAAAATTTGCTCTGTGAAGACAAATTAATACAAAATACACAGCACGATACTCTGGACTATAAAGTCCATTACCACAGGCTTGGTAAGGAACCCTTAACAACGCTGGCTTTTTATGCGGCTTAAGTAATGATAGGCGTTACTATAGTCTGGACAAAAAATGGTGTTTCCATTGTTGCGAAAACTGTTAATTTGTTAAATTGAAATTTTCAAGGATATACAATGCTTTTAGGTACCTCATTTGATGTAACGGAATCTTCAAGTTAGTATAACTTGAAAAAATTCTTAATTTTATTTAGTTTATAGCAATAAACTATTTCTAATTTCGGAATCCATTGATTACATCTAATACCGCGCAATTTTATTATTAAATGCAGGAGAAATCAATTATGTCCTACAATTTGCAAATTGTTACCTATTGCGGAATTTAATGAAGAATTAGCAATTGGTAGAAAGAAGCCAACATCCAAATTTAGATACATTGATTATAGCAACTATAGACAAAAAATATAAGTACATGCTTTTAATTGTTAATCTAACTTTATTTGGATATAGTTATCTAAACGCCTTTAATTTGTAAACAAAAAAATTCCATTTGACTAATACAAAGCATGTATTTATTTGCTTGACCTGCAAAACTTAAGATTTAAAATAAATGCATATGCAATATCGTTTAGAAAGTGTAATCTGTTCAAATGAAACGCAAAAGACGTTTTGTTTAAAATAGGTCGATAACGATCCAGATAGATCACTTAAGTCCCTGATGATGAATTACAAATGGCCGAAATTTGTCTCAGAATAGTAGTGTGGAGAGCGTTAAATTGGATTTTGCTCAGTATGAAGACCTTTCAAGCACATCAAGGTTTTGTGCTACACAAGCCTACGAAAAGAAATTCTGTTGCAACAAAATGTTTCCATTAACTAGCATATGTTCAAACAAGAGAATTTTGTCAATTTTAGAGTTTCCTACAATGCCGGCAACAAGCTGTGGAAAAATAAATTAATCTTTTCACCCCATAGTGAATTTTTTTGATTTAATTGAGCATCAACATGTGTATTGATCTCTAGTCTAAACGGCCTTGCTATTCGAGAACGAAATATAAACGTCTTACCAGTTCATCAAATACGTCAATTTTATTCGTCCGTAGGCGTTTAAATAAAAATATTTCTTGCATTAAAAATGCCAAGTTTGTTTTTTAACTGGTGCATTTGGGAGGAATTAAAATACAAACCCGAAATCTCCTTGTTGATGAAATTATACATGACAGAAGTTTTTTTCTGAAAATATTTTGCAAATGAGTGAAAAGCAAATGGATTTCGGTCCAATTATTCGATAAGGGAGACGTCACTTTGCTTGATAATTTACTAGAGACTAAGCCACACCTTCCAGTAACAAGCAAGAGAAAGAACGAAATGAATTTTTACTTTTTCCAGAATAAAAAATTGGTTTATAGTGGTCCGTTATAGGCATTTTGACTTGGCACAATGTTCATATAATGTGTATAAAATTATTTTTTTAATTGCTGCTTGACGAACTGCTTCTTTAAAAGGTATTTACTAAAGTCGCATTATTACACGTTTTAATCAGAAATCTTATTGGTTTAACATATAAATGTACACAAATTTTATTTCTGCTCAATATAGGTTTCCTAATTGCTTCCCTTTTTCCAAGTTAGTTTTCTTTTTGGCGAAAAATGTCATATATCGATGAGTCCTCCAAACAAATTTATTTAGATTTATATTTCTCTTTATGGGGTGGGCGATAGACTTACCTCCACGTGGTGCACCCTGGGCAACGCATACTCATACGGCAAAAAAGTCTTTAAATCGATAGTTGACCTCTGACTTCAGACTACCATGACTCCACTGTATGTCATGTTCGACCCCTTCACAGTACCCATCTATCCTTAGCTCTGCCTTCACAGTACCCATCTATCCTTAGCTCTGCCTTTGTGTCTGTCTGTCTTTTACATCTGTGAATCGCTCTTCTTTTCCCCTGTCGAATTCTTCTCACGTTAATGTTCCTCCCTACTGTGAAGCCCGAAGTCAACTAAAGGGCTAATGATAAATATCAAAATGCCCGCCATTTGAAATAAATAAATATATTTCTCTTTATTCAGTTTCATTTGGAATCACACTGTGGATTTTCAAATGACGAAAAAGAAATTCGGTTCTGACAAGCAAATATGTAAATGGCTCTAACTATAATACACACTAACTTGCAAATAAACAGTTTGTTTTCAAAATAAATAATAAAAATAATGTGCATGTATGAAATTGTTTTGCAGTCTGTTTGATCTATGCAAAACGACAGTGTTAGAATACTGGGGAATGTCAGTTTATTGCAAATCTTTTTGATTAGACATCATCATCTGCAAGTGATGGTAAAGTCTTCTGATGTAGAGCAACGGCAAAAGAGCGAGTTTAAATATACTTGTAGCGCGTATTTTAATTTTATTGCTCTGATAATAAAAAAAACTTTCAAGTTACGAAGAGGCCATTTTGAGGTGGGAATAAGGAAATATATTTAATTACCTCATAACCCATCTGCCATTCTTTTTTATGCTAACGTGAGATTTTAATAAATCATTCACAGAGTGCATATTATTAGCACAATAAAACGTGAAGATAATGATGCGTTTATAATTCGGATGGCCTAGAAAATTGAAAAAGTTGGCCAAACAGTTAAATCGACAAAGTATCACCTTGCTCGTACTTTATTCGTATCATGGTTTGTAGTGGTAGGAGTTTCAAACTAATATAATCCAATAAAAGTACATAACAATATTTATCAGCTTTTTTGGACGGAACTCAAGAACTATTTGCATTTGTTAATTGGTTGATGCTAGATTTTCTTCCATATATATTCTCTCACCAATACCAAAATTGAAAGTGATAGATAAATTGACAGACATCAGCAATGAATGACTTTAAATCGCAAGGCGAAATTGCACATTTAAGTAATTTTTTTCTTACACTTACCAGTAAAATCGAAAGTCAATTAACTCACAACCCCGTCCACAAGATATGCCAATCTTTCTCCGTGGAGACAGATTGGCAAAAATCACTGAGAGCAACGGTTAAACTTTTGAATTATCTAATTGTGATCGAGATTGCTTTGGTCAACTTGATAAATTTGCTTATTCGTATTTAGATATTAATATAATTATTGAAAGCGGCTATAGTTGAGGGTGTACTGTACTACACATGTGGTTTTCCAAATAAGTCTTTAGCTTTAGTTTTTTAACATGGTTTATTCAAAATAACCTCTGAAATTTTCAAAGCATAATTTGCCAAAATGGCAAGGTTCAGATGGGCTATGATTTCAAAGTGGATTTCGTTGAAGACTTTCATCACGCTAACAATAATGCATTGTTACTTTCAACAAACTCATATTAATCTCCTGGAATGGCAATTATGCTCCTTAAAGTTTTTCATGCTGTATATAATATTCAGTTCATTTCTTTCTACGTGATTATATGTAAGGTTAGCAAAATTAAGAGGCTAAAATCATTCAAATCGTATCTGCATATTTGCCTCAATCGACACGTCTGCCACACAATTCATTTATCTCTTCTTAACTACACAAGAAAGCTAAATGGGTTTTACTGATAACAATTTGAAGTGGGACGATTTCTGAGTTTAGAGGTGTCAATAGATCATGTCCTTCATTTTTAGATCAAAGATTCAACCAAGAGAACTATATAGAAGACTAGTGATATGAAACGTCTCCAAGGAAGCCAATTGAAGAAATCGCAAGGATAATTTTAGTGATGGCGAAGGTACATATGGATCTAAATATCAGCCAGGATGGGATCAACTGGAAATAAAATCAAAACAGGTGAAAAAGCTTTAGTTAAATTTTCAATAAAAATTTTAAAACATATAATATGTAGGCACTGTAGGTCAAACTCACCTATTTTCCGTTTGATTGTAAAACCAAAATAGCATGACGTTTCTTAAGAGCAAGTCTATCTTTATCTGCGGATTAATATCGATTAATTTGCACTTTACTCGAAATTTTCCACACTCGTATCAGCCAGAACCAAAATTGGAGATCCGCGACATGCAAAGAGTGAAACGCTGCCACCTGCCCCCGTTTCCCATATATTTTAATTCATCTGTTTCATGTCATCTTTTAATGCCATTGGAATGTAGAATTATCCACTATAACTGCAATTCCATTTAACATAATAAAATTATTTGGTGCAAAAATGGATATGAAAAGGGTTTGTCGAGTTCCTGTTTTCAACGTTTGTCTAATGTCTTGCGCCCATCAGGGCATAACAATATTTGGGTTTCGATAATAGACAGCAAAATTTACAATGGTCCAACCCTAATTTTCGCTTTTATTTTAAGCCACGCATGTACATCATCTAATACGTTTCTTCAAAATTTACATGACGACACCTACTAGACGACTTTGCTTATGGTATAAACGCAGATAGGGTTCCAGTGCGCACGGGAGAAACATAAAGAAATTAAAAAAATAATTTTATATAACATATTTTATTAAATTACAAGTTTTCCTATTGGCAGGGTACTTAACTGTGACCACGCAACAAGGTACTCTTGACTGCATGCTCGAATATTACAGAGTTAAGAGGGACCAAATAGCAACGTTGGTATTTTCTGCTAGTTCATTTATCAGAGGAGTTTCTACCATTCGAACAAAAGCGGAATGACAATTGTTTAAAATATATTTCGTTTTATTTGAAATGAAAATTTCAAGAGATACGCAATGCTTAATTCAAGTGTGTTTCTCTCAATTAATTTTCACTTTAATTTATTGAGAATTCTAATATATTCGTGCTTCTCAAAACAGCAGGAAATAAGCCTTATAGAACAATGAAATTCGTGACGCATGTGCATGTCATTACAATAAGAAAGCTTTACCCTTGTACGACAGTAGGAACTTTTATCTAATTGTTAAATTATGGCTAAAACTTACCATTAATTAAATTGAAACAAATTGCACAAAAGGACATTTCCGTTGGCACACATAAAAGTGAAAATCTGTTTTACGTGGTTAATTGAAATCCTAAATTTTTTCAGAACACAAATCTTTCCCTCACATATTTGATAATGAAGTAATAAATCATACTTTTGAAAGTTGATTTCTAGAACTCCTTCACCCGGCATGTGGAACATATCTGGTGCATTAAAATGGTTATTTAGCAAAGCGATAAAGTCAATTTATAAGTCTTAAAATTAAATCCATTTTTTTGTTATTCATTTTATTGAGTCATTGGACTTTATATTCTTCCTAATTCAGTTCTTTTTGAAATTTCTCTGAGGAGTTTCCAATCATTAAATAATAGAATATTTTCTAAAATCAAATACACAAATATTTTCAAAAGCCAAACAACAAGAGACATTCACAAGCCTACAGATATACAGCACATCTAACCGTGTTTCTAGTGGTAGAAAACTTCATTCGGATTAAATTTAAATTTTGGAATTATTTTCAAAAGAGGCACTTTTGATGGCCTTGTTACTCTCAAAGACAATTTAATGTTTAACAAATGCAATTAAGCTTCCACCAGCAAATTGGCCAACAAGGAGTTAGATTGGCCTTTCTTGGTGACGGGGTTAGTGAGTTAATTTCCATCAAACAATTAACGTCATTCACCTAAAGACCTCTTTCATCTTCACTGTTACTGGGAAATAATTACTTAAATATGCAATTACGACTTACTATTTAAAGTCATCCATTGCTAATGTCTGTTAAATTAGCTGTGAATTTCGATTTTAATAGTGGGTGTTTTAAAAATTGTGGGCGAAAACCAATATTAATTAATTAACAACTGTTAAAATCCTTAAGTCCAATTCAAAAAAGCTGATAAATATTGTTCTGTTGTTATATGAGATAATATTGGTTTTGAAACTCCTATCACTGCAAACCATGATACGAATAATGTGCGAACAAGGGGACACTTTGCTGATTTAACCGTTTGGCCATCTAATTGATGCGATCCTCAGCTTGTCGTCACTCACTGATGCTGAAGTTTAGAAATGCGTTCTAATGATAATTCTCTTATTTGTCACTTTCAATTTCAGTTTGTTTCGAGTAGGTTAAAAGTCTTTGCGTTTGTTAGGATTAGTTATTAAAATTGGTTTAAGCAAAATTACCTTTGAGATTTTCTAGGCCATTCGATTTAAAAACGCACAATTATCTTTACTGTTTATTGTGCTAATAATATGTACTCTTTGAATGATTTATTCAAATCTCACGTTAACATCAAAATGAATGTCAGATGGGTTATGAGGAAATTAAACATACTTCCTGATTCCAACCTCGAAACGGTCTTCTTGTAATATGAAAGTTTTTTTTATTCTCAGATCAATCAAATTTAAATGCGTGCTACAAGTTTATTTAAACTTGCTCTTTTGCCCTTGCACTACACCTGAAGTTCTTACCATCACTTGCAGACGATGATGTCTAATCAAAACGTTTTGCAATAAACTGACATTCTCTGGTATTCTAACACTGTCCCCTTAAATTGATCAAACAGATTGCATAACAGTTTCATTCTTTTGAATTATTGTATCATTATTTTGAAAATAAACTGTTTATTTCTAAGTTAATGTGCATTGCAGTTAGAATCATGTAAATATTTTACTGTTTAGAACCGAATTCATATTTCGTCATTGAAAAACCCACAGTGTGATCCCATAAGAAACTGAATAAAGAAAAATATTGATTCAATTAATGTATTTGAAGGACTCGTAATATATGAATTGTTTCGCTAAAAAACAACTAACATGTAAACATGGATCCAACTTGAAAACCTATTTGTTGTTTAAATAAAACATGATTAATTTATATGTTAAAGTAATAATGTTTCTTCTCTAAATTTGCATTTAAAAGAAGCAATTACTTAAGAAGGAATTAAAGAAAATTCATTAGATGTGCATAACATGAACATTACGAAAAGCCAAAATGCCTATATCAGACTAATGTGGAATCACGGTGAACTAGTTTAAACCACTAAAAACTGATGTGTGTTATTCTAAAAAAAATTATAACTTTTCCGATATTCATCCGTTTGTTACTAGAGCAATGGTTTTGTCTCTAGGAAATTTGGAAACAAAGTGGCGTCTCTCTTATGGAATAATTAAGTTATGAACTTCATGAAATTTTGCATAAACCCATTTTTATTAGAGTCATCCGCAAATTATTTTCAGAAAACAACTTATAGTATTAAAAAACAAGTAGATTTCTGGTTTTATTTTTATTTCTCCTAAACACACTAGTTAAAATACCAGAATGTTAAATTTTTCATGAAAGAAAATTTTGTACTCAAAACAAACAGATGAATAAATTTGACGTGTGTGATAGAGTAGAATGATGGTGATATTCTGTTCTCAAATATCAAGTCCTTTTAGATTACATTTCCAGATACATTTTAATGCATAATACAAAGAATGGACTTCAATTTCATAAACCAACTTACCAATGATTTTGATCTTTTGACTAAAAAAATTTTCAAAACAAAATATAATATATCTTATTTTGTTTAAAGGAAACAAAAATTTGAATAATTTGACACTTTGTTTGAGAGAACCTGTCTTGAATTGAATGTCTAGCAATTCGAAATCACAATATTTGATTGACATTTAGCATGGTGATAATAAAGGTAAATGGAAACTGATGTACAATGCAACTTAAGTTTTTTCGATAAGAGAGAGATTTAGTGATAGAAATGTCACTCAACATTTGAAGATCATTGCATTTCAAATGGATATGGTGCTGATGAATTGTATTTTTCATTCTACAGTTCCAAATGGCCCTTTAGCAATTTCGGAAAAGAGTTGTTATAGATAATACTTAAGTGAGATGAAATTATCTCGCATTACTTTCTTAACGCAAAATAATTTTGGCACAAAACAATAGCTCAACTTCTGAAATTGCTTTCATATGGCACTTGTCTTTATTTTGAAAAGGTTTGCCTCATAAATGTGTGGCATAAAAGTCATGTAAAGAATTTGTTAAGCCTTGAATAGCCACATCAATAGTGAAGAGGAAGGAAGACATGAGTTGAGTAATGCCATTTGGCTTTTGGTAAAATACTCACTTGCTATGTCTATAAGAAGGCGTTTAGAAGACAAATTCGTTCATTACAGTTTTTTTAGAATAATTATCGTATCCACCTCAGTGAACGTTTCCATGTTAATTGACCACGTCTTGAAATATTTTGTCATTATACCCAAACAGCATGAATCATGTTTTGTTTCAATTCGATGGAAATGCAAACAACAACAAATTAAGGAGTAAGTAACATGCAGGTATGAATTTTAATAAACTTCTCTCTTTAAAATGATTTCCGTGACGAAAGTAATGAAGGTTGATTGCATGTTAGTCAAAGCGTCTTCAACTGGCATTGCCACTAATATGCTCGACATATTTTATGCATCATTGAGTTTAAATTTGTGACATTATTTGTTGTATTTAGTAGCAAATAGAGAGTTAAATCAATGCTTAAATACAGGGTGCGCGATAGACTTACTTCCACGCGGTGCACCCAGGGTAGCGTAATCTCATACGAGAAAAAGTCAATAAACCTGCCATGACTCCAATGTATATCATATTCGACCACTTCACAGTACTCAACTCACCTTTTTCTTGCCATGTGTCTGCCTGTCTTTTTTACATCTTCATATCACTCTTATATTCCACTTCTCCACTTTTCCCCACTTTGATGTTCCTCTCCTCTGTTAAGCCCGAAGTCAGCTAAAGGGCTAATGATAAGTGTCATAAAGCCCGCTATTTGAAATAGATATCTTAAATACAACTCGATTTAATGATCTAATTATTCAAAGGATTAATCTACTGATAAGGAATTACTGTTGTAGAATGTGTTCAATCCTCCGCATTGTGTGTTTAGCCTTAACATCATCCAAAGACATTCACTTGTTCTGGTCACAATTCTTGAAATCAACATATGCATTTAACTTGCATTCAAGTTCTACTAACCTAAAAATTGCATAAAATTATTTCTTAAATATTGTTTATCAGGAAAAAAGTCATTTCCAGAGATACAGACTATTACAATTTTACAACGTTATGATTTTGACTATTTGCTTGCAATTAAACCGGATCTGTTTGTGCATACTTTATCAATAACAAAGGGTATGTAAATAGTTGCTTAATTGAGTAAGTTAGCATAAATTTGAGGTCAAATTAATCATTCTGACGTTAATTGCAAAAAAAGGATTTTGTCGTTCAAACGAAAGGGCTAATTTATACTCAAGTTTCCGAATTCAATTGAATGTTTTATTTTAGATACCACAGTGAGGATGAGAGTCTTTGAGTGCTGAGAATTCGCATTGTGAATAAACTATTTAAACTCATTTAGTGCAATTACTCTGAAAATAAATGAATTGCTAATGTAAATTTAGAGTTGTTCATTTCGAGGTGTTTGAAATAATATGAATCACTCAAAGATAAAAATTTTATTAGCGTAATAAATTGTTTTTTCCATGCCTACGGGATGAAAAAAAATGTGATCAATGTAATCAAAATTGGCGATTTCACAGCTTTACTCCGTACACACATACGGATGATATTGTTGCTTCAAATGGCACTTTAAAAACGCAACCATTGTTTTACACGCAACTGTAAGGCTCAGAATTTGAAATAATTAAAGTCGAACATTAAAATAAGGCGACCAATGACGTTACCTAAAATGCAAGTGAAAGGCTGTACAGACAGATTTAATCAGGTGGAGCCTGGGACCACGTTGATGGCACAGAGAGCTCCAGTTATTTTATTTACACAATCTCCACCAACCAATAAATTTCAACTGTCCACATTTTCATAAACAGTAAATCGACCAATTTCCAATGTATTTCAGCAAAGTATTGTTAGTTACAAATGAGCACAAGAAGTATTTTCTTGAGGAAATTAGACGATAATATAACGAGGTTAGATAAAAAGGTAATTATAAATTTACACAGTGAAACGGTTCAGCTGAGCTACATCGGTGAGTCTGTTTAGAGACATGTTTTAGATGAGACTGGCTCAACACTTTCCGTTGGCAAATGTTCTGCTTAGGCTTCAACTAAAAGACTTTACACAAGACTAGAGTCACAATTTATCTCTCAATGAAATTCATTTAAAGTTATTGAAAGAGGAATTTTGGTATTGGTGCGAAGTTCCTTTGGTTTGAAGATTTAATCAAGATTGGTGCTTGGTCAGGCGTGGAGGGACTTCATAGGTAATCAATTGTAAGTTCGTTTTGCTTGAATGCATGTGAATGAATGCCTCCAGAAACTTGGTCCTTAACTTAAAATTATGAACAAAATATTTTTTTCACTATGATAAACGCTAAAATGGGTATTTTCGAATAATTTATGCTTTACTGAAGTTGTTTTGGGCAACAGCACATACCTGCTGCAGTAAGATCAGGCCTCAAAGAAAACAGGTTTGAAACCATAAGTACGTTTTATGAGCACTTAATTAATTCAAAATGCTTAGAAAAATTTTAATACTACAGTCTTGAAACAAAAACGGATATTTTGATCCTCGGTTAAAGTATTAATTCAATTTCTGACACACTAGAGCTTGCTGTCGTTTCTGTCGTCATCTCTACAAGTGTCACAATCGTCATATTCATACAAATAATAATTATGTGGACGACCTGTTTTGTTTGTAGCTACTTTCAAGTCAAAATTTAGGCGCTCATTTGCAAAAAATCAATAATAATTTCGTTTTAATGGAATTTAATTTTACAAATGCTGCTAGTATTTCTGTTGCGACTATTAAAAAAATGACATGTGCTTGAAACGTTTTAACTTTGTGATAAATCCGTTTACCTTTCAGTCATTTTTAACTTATTTCGAAAAAAAGCAAATCAAAACACTGTCTCATTAATTTTTTTGCCAGAGGCTCAATACAGCATTTTGTTTCTTAATTGTTTTATCCGAATTTCAATTAATAATTACAATGCAATTTAATTTGTACAAAATCAACGGATTGAAATTCATGGTATATGAAAATGGTTAGCTGTTACTAATTGGAGAAAATCGGTTTAAGAGCATAGTAAAAGGCATTATTTTATAGCGAAGATATCTTCTCAACGCCAATTTTTAAAGTTTGAGAATTGTATATTAGGCTGGTAAATTGATGTTCTAATTTCTCTGTTAGTAAATAAAATGACGAATAAATAAGAGTTCTGAATAAAAGTAGGTGTATATTTGACAAAATGAAACTTTCTTTCACCTTCAAGAGCATCAATTGATATAAGCGTTTGTGAAATTTGTTTCATTTTACAAATAGCAATTTTTAGTTGTAATTTAACAATTATGTAAAACCTCCTACTATAGTGCAAGGAAGATTCCGTCCATATGTTATTCAAAACATGCGTCATTAATTTAAACAAATTAAACGTCGTATGTTTTGTTGATATAAAAAGTACGAATATATTAGAATTCCAAAACAAGTTGGCAAGAAAATTAATAGAATGAAACCAACTTGAACATTCAACTACATCAGGGGAAATGCCAAAAAAGACAAAGTACACCTCGTTTTAAAAACGCATGACAAAAAAGGAGAATATATTTCTAACAATTGTCATGCCATTTTTTGTCCAATCGATAGTAACGCCAAAGGATGATAAACCAGTACCAAACGTCAAAGTTGTTATTTTTTCATTGTCATCTTGGTAGATTTCGTGCGTATAATCTAGAGTTCCGTACTGTGCGTCCACTGTCAAGTTAGCTTTGAATAAGAAAATAATTTTATGAATTAAATCGTGGTATATGAAGTTAATAATTCCATCTCCACTTAAAACAATTCCCTTTACTTTGATAATCTGGTGAAGTTCCACTCCATTCGCAAAGTAAACGCCTACCTTTCTGCAAGTAGATCTTGAAGAAAAATGTTTTATGAAAATGAAGGAGAGATTAAAAGATAAATGAGCAATAGGAATAGAAATAGTTTATCTTCAAATGTTGTATTCATCTAATTGAAAACTTATAAAAAAGTGTATATTATTTTGACCATAAATTTTTAGGCTAATTTAAACTAAATTGTACCACATGCATTTCAATAAGGTTGATTAGTAACTTACAAGATTTGGATTATGAGTGCCTTTAAACTTAAAGCTAACGTTGATTGAATCGCTTCCTTTCGCCAATCTTACGAACGAATAAGAAGCGTCCAGTATAACAGATTCTATAAGAATATGGAATAGTTAGGAAATATATAATGGACATTATTTATTAATTACGTAAAAATATATAAATGACTTTCTTTATATCAAAAGTTAGTAAATTAGTTAGCATACACTCTTTCACGGGCTTGTAAATACACTTTGGCAAGAAGTTGATGACACATCTATATTGCCCTCCGAGGACAACCAATTGGTCCATGTTTGGCCCTTCTTTCATTGAAATAAAGACATTTTCTTTATAATTGCATTGTTTTAATTTGCTTAATTACCGGCTTTTGTATAGCAGGGCCCCCATTTCTGTCGGTTATCCATTGCGCATGTATTATTTTTAATAGTTATTATTTCTTTACTATCATCCAAAATGCCATATATAGTCTGAAAACCAAGCAATCAAGAATGATTTGAAAAATTCAAAACGTATAGTCAGCCCACCCGTCCGAATTAACAAAGGCTCTGATTCATTGCTCAGCTTTATGAAAAGTCTTGAACAAATCGCATCTGTCGGATTGAATTTCATTTTCTCGAAGGAGACAAATGTAAAGCGTCAGCGTGGTTTGCTTGGCTTTTGGTCCCATTCTAATTAGAAATTCTGGATTAATACCGTCTTTCCCAGGAGACTTCTTGAGCTTTAACTGTTTTATCGCAGCATTAAGTTTGCAAGATCTGAATGGTTCAGTAAGTATAGTATTTGGTGTTGTGTCTTCCTTAATTTCACTTATATATTTAAATCTCTTGAAGATTTTCTGACAAAAGTGTTTTTCTTTTGCTTTTGGGAATAGTACCTCGCAAAGCAGTTAGCTATTTCGGAGTCTGCGGTAAGCAATTTGGTTTTAAATGTATTGGTCCTTTCTGGGGTCTTACAATTTGCTGTTTAAGCGTATTGGTTCTTTCTTGGGTCTCCCATAAGCGTATTGGTTCTTTCTTGGGTCTTTCTGTGTTGTTTAGCGGTTTCTCAGAAATTTGACGCGTTGGCTATCACTTTGATAGTTGATATTTGAGATGAGGCTTTGATAGTTGATATTCGAGATGAACTTGTCGAAGTAAGTTTCATAGTTGATATTTGAGATGAAGTTGTCGAAGGAAGTCCGTAATAGCTGATATTTGAAATGAACTTGTTGAAGGAAGTCCGGTTTAGTTGATATTTGAGATGAACTTGTCGAAGGACGTCCGTTTAGCTTGTAAGATGGCTTGCCTTAGGACAGCTGATTGTCGTCTTCAGGCTTTTAAGTCTTCCGTTTTTCGGGAAATAGTTTCCTTTGCACATCTGATCATAATATTCGTGATATCAGTAGCACATCTGATCATAATATTCGTGATATCAGTGCAAAGTTAATCAGGATGTTGGTTGAAGTTGACAGGACTTGTTTGAAGTTCGTTGTCTTAAAGGTTAGTGAATCTAGACCAGTTAGTCTTCTTGAAGTTCCATGATAGCTTAGTTGGCCCTTTCCTTGTCATGCTCGTTTGTGACCAGAACCAGGATCTTTAATTATTTTGCGGCGTGTATGCTCACTGATTTCGCTTGAAGCCAAGAGTAAATCAGGAGTTTTTCTGGTTCCATTGTAGTGCAAATATGTAGCAAATCCTCATTTCTGTAAATAAGTTCCAGAGGGTTGCTGCTTAGCATGTGTTCAATTTCCTTTCCAGCTATGTTTTTATCCTTCTAGCCCCATCTGGTGGAATTGGCGTTAAAGTCTCCTAGTTCTATAGTTTTGTGTGAGATGATTAGAAAGTCAAAGTTTGGACAATTCTGGGGTGGATTATAGATTGAAAGTCAAAGTTTGGACAATTCTGGGGTGGATTATAGACCGCATATATCTAGAAGTGGTTTTGACATTTCCAAAATTTAATCTGATTATTTCACTTATGTCTTGTGTCAAACCCATACTCTTGATTAGATTGTAGTGTGAGGTGAAGCCTTCTTTTCCTCCAGTTAGAATTCCACTTGCAACTTGTCGGTATTTGGGTAGAAGGTATAGGGTGTAACCTGGGAATTGGTAATACTTCAGTTTGTCATTCGAAACGTTTGCTTCCATAATTGTGAAAATGTCTACATCATAGGTTTGTAGGATTTTCTGTACTTGGATCCTTTATTCCGGAGACATTCCTCCAGCATTCCATTGGAGGATCTTAAGACGTTGTGATTTGCCCTGACGAGGACGATTTTTCTTATAGCCTTTTTTAAAGCTAATCATAATAAATAAAAGTCAAAAATGCCGAGTGATAGACTTTTTTGTCGTAGGAAAATATGTTGTCCAGGATGCACCACGTAGAGGTAAGTCTATCGCACACCCCACATTTGAGAACTTTTAATCTGAATATTTCACATATGTCTTGTGTCGAGCCCATACACTGGAATAGATCGTAATTTGATGAGAGTTATTCCTTTAATCCAGTCAGAATTGCATTTGAAAATTGTCGGTATTTAGGCAGAAGGTGTAAAGTGTAACCTGGGAATTGGTAGGGTTTCCGTTTGTCATCCGAAAGATTTGCTTCCATAATTGTGAAAATGTCTACATAATAGGTATGTACGATTTTCTGGATTTGGATCCCTTTGTCATGTGATATCACTCCAGCATTCAACTGAAGAAACTGTAGTTGTTGTTATTTGTCCTGAAGGGGGGATTTACATTTAGCATGGTGATAATAAAGGTAGATGGAAACTGATGTACAATGCAACTTAACTTTTTCGATAGGAGAGAGAATTAGTGATTGAAATGTCACTCAACCTTTGAAGGTCATTGCATTCCAAATTGACAGGGTGCTGATAAACTGTATTTATCTTTCTACAGTTCCAAATGGCTCCTTTAGCAATTTCGGAATAGAGTTGTTATGAATAATACTTAAGTGTGATGAAATTATCTCGCCTTACTTTCTTAACACAAAATAATTTGGGCGCGAAACAATAGCTCAACTCTGAAATTTTTTTTCATATGGCAATTGTCTTAATTTTGAAAAGGTTCGCAACACAAAATGTACATTTAACCTAATTCATAAAGAACATGGCATATTTGATTCAGCATAGCGATCTAAATAAGCTTCTCATATTTAATGCCACAAACTAGTGATGCGAATTTTGAGCAATCACACTTCACTCTCAGTAGTCATACGGACAATTTCTACGCTTTTTAAAGAATTTCCATTTAAATTCAAAATTTGTAACAGCATTGAACCAGCCATAAAGTCATTACCCAGAATTCATAGATGATTCGATAACTTGGTTGAAATATATATTTTGCCTTGATGATCAAAGGACCCAAAGTATTTCTCCACAAGGATGCTTTTTAATTGTTAAATCTATGAATTAACACGTTTATCAAGCGAAATATGGCAACAGGCTAATTGACATCTTCTGGTCTTTACAGTTTATGTAAAGCAGGAGAACCATGTGTGATAAAATCCAAACATTATCACTAATTAAGAACTTACTTGTAATTTTTTCACAATTGTAATTGGGCGATGTTTGTGAACTTGTTATATAATCAAAATAAGTGTTTCCATTTGTTAATCCAGCATTATTACAATAAAATTTCCCAAAATAAGTAATTTAAATCTAGGAAAATTGCTTGACGACAAATTAAAACAAATGATAGTCTTTCTGTTAGTCTTTGCGTGGCTTCAACCATATGTCTCCTTTGGGGATGTGAAATTCAATTACACCGATGCAATTTGTTCAAAACTTTTCACAACGCTGAGTTATGAAACAGAGCCTTTGTTATTTAAGACTAACAGCGTACTTGTTTGTTTCAAGTTTTTTTTTTAAATTTCATATATTTCGTCTTTAGGATTTATATGGATTTGTTAATAATAATTTTAAAGATATGACAATTAATAATGGATTCTGTGTAGTTAAAAATGAGCAACGATGGAAACCTTGTTACGGAGAAAAAGGTAACCTTGTAAATTGATACAGCATAGCTATAAAGAATTTGTTTATATTTCATTGAAAGGTGGCCCACAACTAGACCAACTAGTTCTTCTCGGCAGGAGCTCTGTATGTGTTGTCAATTTCGTGCCAAAGTGTGTTTTCAAGCCTGTAAAATACAGTAAGAAACCTAGATCTTTTAAGCTTTAATACATAGATAGCGATATGTATATTTTGCTTTTATGAATATTGCTCTTTCAATTCACTCCTTCTCAATGGTATTTTAGATAGTCTCGTACTGGAAGCATCATATCCTTTCCTTAGGTTTGCAAAAGGTCTCAAATCTGTTAACGTCAAATTTTCTTTTAAGAACAGTTTTTACACCGATGAGGTACATTTATTATATTATTATTAATTAATTATAAAGAGATATATTAAATTTAACATTTTTCAAAATTAATAGTTCATAATTACTGCATTTAAAAACATTAAAACATCCTTCTTATAACAATTTTTTTCCAATCTTTATAATAACTTCACACAATTTATTC
>UZAE01000323.1:0-26304 GCA_900617975.1 Rodentolepis nana | reverse complement strand
TGCACCACGTGGAGGTAAGTCTATCGCACACCCCATGAAGCTTAATATCATTTAGTAATTCTGCAAGTGGAATTAATATTTTTGAAATCGTGCCAAATATTGGTTGGTTCTAATTTAGGTCTTTCTCTTTATTTACTTTAATTAATTTGGATTAAAGTATTAAATGTATTATCAAGTAATGCAAAATCTCCGCCTTTGATTGTGATAAAACGCCTTAATTTCCCAACTCGTTTTTACTAAATGCACACATCGAGAAACATGCTAAATTAAAAGGCAGATTTGAAAAAAATCGTGACGTTTATCAAACCAATACAACCAACCCATGATATCCTGGTTTTCACGAGTGATAGTACATTATTAGTAATTTTATAATCTTTTAAGAGAAGGATTTCTAATATATGTATTAGACAGCGGAGTTGCATTCTGGAACCTCGGTGTTCCGGAATTAATCGGTGCGGTTGGTCAGACTGCTCGGTGATATGTGCCATTGAGGACTAAAAGCAGTTGTTATGACTGATAATTACCTCTGGGTTGTTGTGATTAACTGAATAGCATGAACTATGAATAGAGGTTGCCAATTTAATCATCAGTTATCGACGCCACTGTCCTCTTTATAATTACAAAATCGTTAGTTTTTTGTAGGCCAAGATTAGCACCTTGGCATGGTCTCGTTTGTTCTTCTGATGCCTGTCAACTTGCGTTAACAATGTCTAGAAATATCCTTCGTTAACAGGCACCCTATTCGGAGGTGAACAACTGAATAGCAGTGAAAAACAGGATCAATCAATAAGGAACATTGGCTTTATGTGAATGCTTTATATTAATATTAGTAATTCTTAATATGATCTGATCTCAAGTAATGCGCACTTTCTATGCAATTGTAATGAACTGGTAGCCATTCCCAGAGTGAGGATTAGGGTTAGGTGTCGTTTACATAAACTAAAGATCTCATGAGTGACCTATAATTATGCAAAGTGCTCTCATTATTCTTTCTAGGATTATTGACCATGATGATTGCTTGATATATAAGAATGATAGTCTATGGAACAAATTGGCTTGCTTGGTTGTGTGTTTGCATACTAAATGATGTTTTGCTATCCCTTATATAATCGTATTACTACAAATTTTTCGCGCACATACCCAAAGCCTAATCACGTTTTATGGGGCGAATTACGCCAATTGTCACCTATTCCCAAAAGCGAAGTGACAATAATGGGATATATTCAGTTAATTTATTATGACTATTTGATAATAATGAAACACTGATAATGAAATAAGTTATTACTTTGATCTACCACAACGAATGATATCTGAAAGTGTACTGATGCATAGGCACTTCAAGATGAAATGACGAAATATGCATGTGGTGACCACAAATAAACAAAATTACAACGAAGTCTTGATTAATATACGGACGCAGTTATTTAAGGAAATTTTAATATGAGGAGTAAATTTTTTTGAAAAAATCATGTGTAGCTATTCATTAAAGACTTCTAATTATAGGAACGGTTGGAAATTTGAAGCCAAAGAGTTGTTATAGGACATCTTGAGCCTTTGATTTTGAAATACGCTACTTCCCTGGGCAAAACTAACACATTTACCCCTAATAATGAATTAAGACGAGATGGATGACTGCATATATATATATATATATATATATATATATATGTATGTATTGAGTATAAACTTTCTAAATTTCATGCACGACTTATTGATTAGTAAAGAGAGTTCATTTTGAAGCCCTTCAGGTGAGAAATGTATAGTCAACCCCCACAACTATACAATGCGGTTGGATATACACATTGCTGACCATCAATGACCAATGACCATAGACCCAGTGACCTCTAACTTTATGGGTGGACACGACGACCACGCACAAGGCGAGGCTTCGGGAAGCCGTTTTCAATCAATTCACTTGGGGACTCTGCTGGGAGGATCAAATCCTTCTTGAGCCATTATTACTCAGACTTAATCAGTACGCCTAGTCGTTGCACTCACTGAGTGCGCGTTGATGGGCGTCGAACACGTGACTTCAGTATGGCAATCAATGCCCCACTTGCGCACAACTTGAAGTTTACACTTTTGTATACAAGAATAGGCCCTTAGATAAATAACGGCTTTGAGACAAAACCTTGTATCTGCAGTTTATAAAATAAATATTCTTCATAATTCCCATTCTAAGAAAATTTTCCATCTACGAGCAGCTGTTATTAAAAGAAAAAAACATTTTAAGTCAAATTGTTTATTAGTTTAATAAATTTTATACGTAAATTTGTAGTTAATTCAAGGATGTTTGCGCTAATATATATGAAAAATGCACTCAGTGAAATGTAAAATTTCATCAGTTCCATCAAGACCTACTGTTTTATTAATTATAATTATAATTTAATTATTTTATTTATTTCAAATGGCAGACGTTATGATATGTATCATTAGCCCTTTAGTTGACTTCGGGCTTCATAGAAAGGAAGATGAACATCAAAGTGGCAAAGAGTCGAGAGGGGGACAGAACAATGATTCACAGATGTAAAAGAGATAGACAGACAGACACAAAGGTAGAGAAAAGGTAAGGTAAGATGAGTACTGTGAAATTATTCGAATATGAAATGCAGTGGGGTCATGGTAGTTTGAAGTCAGAAGTCAACTGCCGGTTAATAGACATTTTTGCCGTATGAGTATACGTTGCCCAGGGTGCACCACGTGGAGGTAAGTCTATCGCACACCCCATAATTTAATTATATGTATGTATATATATATATATATCAAACACAGTGAAGGTTGTTTCTTCTTCCATTCCTCACTTTACTTCAAAGCAAACTTGTGCTAACTCCTAATAATATGGCTAATCATCTCTGAGTAAATAAAGTGCAAATTATCCAAACATCTACTGACTACCTTTAGATGACTGGACAGAGAAGAACGTGAAGATGAATAGGGTGAACCGTAAATAAGTGAGCTTTATTGTTTAAAGTGAACCCAACTCCGGTACTGGCCATCTTACTAATGACTGCTCATTAAAATTTGAGATAAATTGGTTTCCGAAGGATGTAACGCACTCGATTATGAAGTTCGGGGATTCACTTAACCTCATAAACCCAAATCCCATATGAACCCCCTTTGTTTCTTCAACATCCATGCCATATCCCCGCGCATCCACCTCTATTTAACTCAACCCTTCATCCATCAACCTTGGCTACTTTACACGATAATAGGCATTAAATCGTTTTGGTTTACAATGAAGGCAACCAAAGGTTGGTCTATGTCAGAATAATTAATGGAAAAAAGAATTTCATTTTCACATAATATGGAATGGAATAAATTTACATTTGAATTAGTTTGGAGGGCGTCTTGGTTTATATATATATATATATATATATATATATCGTTAGGGCGGGAAAAAGGCATTAACATTTGAGTACAGGAGTTGAATGAAAGTCATTGTAGACATATTTCTAGTGCTAGCTTTCCTGTTATAAATGCATCTCAGAGATATCCCAGCAGTTACCATGGCACTCAGTGCTTCTCAGTGCCATTCTGTGGCAAGGGGTGGGAAGGAGGAATTTGGGAGAAAAGAGGATTCAAGGGTTGATTAGCGGTTGAGGAAGATCCCTCAAAGTGACGTGACCTCAAAGCCTCCTCAATATCTTCTCTTGGAGGAATTCCAAGCATTCCAAAAGGAAATGGAAGACCTTGAAGTGAACTAGTGGCTGCTAGAAATGCACTCGCCAAATGTGGAGGAATAACTGGAGGAAGCTGACCCCCAGCTCCAGTATTTGAAGGGAGAGGAGGAGGAGGCGGTGGCAAGAGATGTGAAGGTGGGATGGATTTTGTCAAATCTTTGCTTTCATCGAAAGCCTCAACAGAATTTCCAGACGTATCCTCACTTGGTGAACGATTATGTCTTGACTCAGATCGTGGGGACGAATGTCCACTCGTAACTGAAGCTTTCATGCTATTTGTTGTAGGAATAAAATTTGGATGAGGGTTACTGCAACCTGATTTTATCGTAGTCATATCTGCCGCACTCCTTTTCCTCCACTTTGTTCGACGGTTTTGGAACCACACCTTAAAAAACGCATTTGAATAAATCAATTAATCGGGGATCTTTCATGGTTTTGTGTGTGATATCGAAAGCAGACTTCTAATTACATTTATTTTCATCTATATAATCGACAGCAGTGCAAGCTACTTCACCGAAGCTAATGTGATATCCATTGGCCGCGCAGTTGGAGTCTGCATAATTAAAAGAGCCTCACCTTTGCCATTGCTTAATACTTTAAGTAAGATCTGCCCTCCTTTTGCCGATTCAACCTACACCACATAATGACAGTATGCATGCGCATAAAATATGAATTTATTCAAGGTATGGAGAGGGGGTGGGAGCAAGAGATAGCATCTTGCGGTTTTTTTGTCCCAACATCTCTCCACCCCTAAACCCCCCACCTCACCCCACCCCCTATCACTCACTAATTTCCTCGCCTTCTCTCCTTACCTCGCGTCTCTCATCTACTCAAGCGCAAAAGATGAGTATGAATAACTTATGGGATAAGTCCCCGCCTTTCATTAAGGGGGGGGGGACGGGAGGATGGGAGACTGGGAAGGGCTGTGGTATTGAAACCTCCTACCCATTGTTAGCTGCTCCTACTCTAATTCCATCCTCCCCCCCCCCTCTCCAATTCCATCTAACCTCATACGAGATGACTCTGTATAAACTGCGTACTCTACTTATTCAGGGTGCTTGTCAAAATAATTATTAATTCATATATAACGCAGCACAAGAAGCAGAGGTGCTAGATTGTGGAGATTGTAGAAATTAGCAGGAAAGATGAGATTAGGGGGAAAAAGGGTTGGAAGGGGAGGGGGACACGCGCCTGAACTACCGCGATACAAAAAACAAACCAAGGATTGTGGTTGAAAGCTACATCGATAAAGCGTATTAATAAGCTATTCACTTGAAACGAAGCTTAATAGTGCATCGTGAGAAAAAGCCTCCGATTCTCTCAATGTGTTCTAAATTCACACACATCTCTGTACTCACTTATGCCTGTTTAAGTGCTACAGCACAATTATGGTGATTTTTTTCCATTTACAGCTTGATTTGCTTGAGGTGAGTGAGAAATATGATCAGGCTATCTCTCTCTCCTGTCCAAATAATCACTCACAATGTTTGTGCCTTGCGAATTCCGACAATAAGCTACCCTAATCTACATGTGATAAATAAGCATGGGTGTAGAATGACGCACGTTAATCAAAAGGCAACTTGGTAATGCACGATTTCCATTTATCGTTCCATCAATTCAAAGAAAATTCATTAACATGCTTCTACTTATCAGCGAACAGACCGTAAACAAATAATTAGGCATAAACCTTCGTACCAAACGAAAACATAAACAGCCCAAAATTAAATCAAATGTTAGGGGTTCCTCATGATTTAAAAGGTAGATTACTTTTTTACCCCTGAGATTTATACAGCTTCCAAGAGCCTCAGATGATAGCAATTGATGAAACTTAAACGCACCTTGTTCATTCGCATCCCAATTAATTAAACAAGTTTTAATTACGCTTTCGCGTCAATTATATCAACAATATACATTTGTCAAGAGGTAAATTTGGCTTGCCATTGTTACTAGGACAAAAAATGTGTGAAACTTATTGTTAAAATTTACTGCGAACAATTGCGAACGACAAGATGTAAATTCTGGCTAAGTAGGTGGACTTTAACATCATTGGTAAGGTTGTCAAAAAGTCGGAAAATCATGTATTCGTCATAGAGCTCACATTGGCGCTTTTTATGTGAGTTAATGAGCTTAGATGTAAATGCCATGATGATGGCAGAATGATTACAAATGTCTGACCTCCCACCAACTTAAATTACTATTTACGTTTGAATGATCAATTCAATTATCTAGAGCATAAACATATACCAATTGGAGTTCAACTTACAAATACACACAAAGTTTAGATGACGTTTTACAATTAAGTTTTAAATAAATAAGTCAAAAAGAGTAAATTACACTCCCTTAGGTTAAGGGGTCTTTAAGTACCCAAAAAATCCATTAAAAATAGACATGAGTAGGACGTTCAATGCGTTTGAATAAAAAAGATCTATTTGCCATGTTCATTTTATTCCGGGGATTGTGATTTTGAAAAAAAACTGTTTGTCTAATTCTGACAAATGTGAACAAGGGCTCTAACCAACGTATTCAACAGTGCAGATGAGAAAATGAATTGGACGAATTAAGGCAGATTTTAGTTCTTGCCTGGCACACGCTTGATTTGTTGAAATTACTGATTAATAATGGGCAATTAAGAGGTTTTAAAATTTCTGGGAACATTTGAAGGCCTTGCTTGTTAAAAGCCAATGTGTACCCTCATTAAGTTGTGATGATGACAAATGAACAACTGTTCTCTACCTTATTCCCTGTGATGAAAGGAGGGGTGGCCTGAGAGCATTTAGACATTCTAATTAAAAGTTTGTAAAATCACTAAGAGGACGCGACGGGAATCATATGTGGAGTTAAAAAAGCCAATTCATGGGTTTGAAAGCTTCCTCCCTCTCTCTCTTCAAAATACGTCGAAAGAGAGACAGAGAGAGAGGGAGAGAGAGACAGAGAGAACCACCATATCAAATTCCATTAAGAAGTCACTAAGGCCCTTTTGTTAAGCAACCATTAAAAGGAATAAAATCTGATAAGAAGGGTCCAGACTGTCAGGCGGTTAAAATATGGTTTAGAGAAGCTATTAATCTTCACTCTCACCGCAATACAACTACTTCGAGCTGTACGAGTTTAAAGGGTGACGACACTCTGATAAAGCCCATTAACCTACACACCGTCTGTCCAATAAAGATAAATGTATTAGTGAGAATGTTTGAACGTGGGAAAGAGAATACAGTAGCCATATGGCTACCTATTTGAAACCACAGTGTGGACACAAGTGGGTCCTCCTTCGAACTCAATTCACCGCATAACTTGTCCCCCCCCCGCTCCGCTCACCCGGCTTCTCCTAAAACACAGGGTCCGTTTTCACCCAATTCTCAATGACTTCCTACTCATCCGAAAATCAGATCTATCTCCGCCTTCGAATCAATGGGGTAAATGAGACGTCGAGAGAGGGGGGGGGGATGGGCCTTTAGAGTAGCCATATGGACCTACGTATCGTGCTCGACAAAAATCACGAAAAATCTCCCCACTTTTTCCTCCTTTCACCCTATGGGAGTGTGAACTGATGGAATCTTAATTAACGAAACTACTTTTCTCTGTCCCTCTTAATTTTAATAATACTAATTGCATTTAATCAACTTTACGTCTTAATTATTTTAATACGAAGAAGAGAGTGTTACTCACTTTAACTTGACTCTCCGACATTCCGAGTAGTAGGGCCAATCGAGCTCTCTCGGGTCCAGCCAGATACTTTGTCTGTTCAAACATTTTTTCAAGCGCGAATATCTGCTGACCGGAGAAAGTCGGCCTTGTATGCTTCCGTTTGCCATCTTTATCCATATGATTCATATTTTCAGCTGAAAAAAAGCAAAATTCAACAGGTTATCATTAAAATTTTATACCTTTGACACATTCCTTAAGGGCCATGGAGACGAATGATACTAATGGTGTCCATGCCCCTTTCCATTCCTGTCAACATTTTTATCACCTAACCAACTGTTCACATTGCTTTCAGCTATCCCAGGAGGGGTTCATGCATTTAAAACAGCCTTAGCAACTTGAACTGTAATTGAGGTCGCAATATTAGAGAGAGAGATGGGGGTGGGGGTGGGGAGTGTCAACGATACATAAAATTTGACATTTCCAAAACGCAATAAATAGCGTAATGCTTTTGAGGTGATAATTTATGCTAATTGACGAGATTAGCCAACACATCATAATGTCCTATCATGTACACACAAAAAAATAGACAGCGAATTCGGAGATTATCTTAATGTGTGCAAAACTCACTTGGATTTCGCATCCATAGAAGAGATGGAGATGGTGGGTTTGCTAATCCAGCATGTGGTATTCCGAATCGTTGAGGGAAGAAATTGGTCCCACCACTTGCACCCCTTGGTAAGTCACAAGCAGACGGACATGGGAGAGAATTCATTCCAGAAAGATAACTTGAACCTCCTCCTAGTTGTCGAAGAGTTGCGGAAAAGTCTTCCTGCAATGGGAATCTAAGAGGTGGATGTTGAGGGGTCCAATTAAGAAGGGGATAGATTGGCGGTGGTGGTGGTGGGGGTGGTGGTTGTGATGGAGCTGACTGAGGTGAGCTAGGTTTTTTCGAGTCTTCCTCTTTCTTTTCATCGTATGTAGAGGATCTAGGTGATTCCTTGCCTCTACTTCCATTGTAATTAATTTTATCGGTCTCTCCTAAAATATCCTGGATAGCATGAGATGTCTTCGGTTTAGAAGGAAGAGGCGAAGAATGTGTTTTTTCATTACTTCCGCACCTACTTAATCCAGGCGACTGGGAAGAAGCAAGGTCTTGACTTGAAGGATTGACTGGTGGCATCAGCCCATTCGTTGCCATTACCGCTAAAATATTTGAAATGAACTCTGTTGGACAGTGGGGAAAGAGCTTCGCCATACTTTCAACTGATGTTTTAAAATTGGATCTCTCTTCTTCATCTTCTTCACCAGGTGAGGAACATTTTGGTATCTTTGCTTCAATAACCGGACTTTCGGATCTTGAATCTGGCGCTTTTCTGCGTTTACCTGGTGAGACAGGCGTGTTTGTAATATTAGACTCAATCTTGATGGCGTAGTGGTCATCAACAGTCTCCGATTTCACGGTAGGTGGAGAGTTATTAAGCAAACCCCCAGATCTGTACATCAACGGTGATCGTTCAACCGTTTCCATGAGGCTGTTGGCGGAAAATGACTTCAGTAATGTTATCTAGTGTTCGGATGTGCGTTGTGGTGGGTGATACGCGAGCACCAGAAAGAAGGAAACGAGACACAAGGGGTGTGAGTGTGTTATACCAAATGGACACAAAATAAGAAATTTAAATGTTGTTGTCACTAGTTGCTGCCACACACTTATGTGTTAAGCGTATACCTAAGTGGATGCGCACAGGCAATATCGTGTGATAAATGAGCTCTTGCCCAATGAAAGATCTTAACTAATGTCGTGCGTATGTGCTTCCGTTGTAGTGCGCGCTCCTTTGTGATTGGTTGAATCTCCCTCCCGCTGATTACGGCGTGGGAAGTGCTCCCTGATTGGTTCAAATATAACAGATTGGCCTGATTTTATAAATTGTCTTTTTATAATATCCATGCATTTTTCTTTCTAATTTTAGTATCTTGGAACAGAATTCAAGATGATTGACGAGTAATCATTTGAAATACAAATGGGAAAAGGGTATGAAGTCCAATTACGGCTTCTAATTGATAGTTTATGTCAACGCTTAAAGCATAATGAAGTCATTTAAATTAGGAATTTTGTGATTGGTTTTTCCCATGGAAAGTTAGGAGAAAATACGATCAAAGAAGAACACTCACTGTGGTTATAGAAATATACTCAATTAAAATTATTTCTACTACTCTGACGAATACAGGTATTTCGACTTGATATTATTATTCATTTCAGTATTCATCTACGCCAGTTAGCAATTTCACTATCAGTTTAATTTACGTTTAAACCATTTTGAAGGCTTCCTCAATAATTCAAGAGACTCTACTTTAAGTCATTTCAATTCTGGGGATTTAAATATTCGTCACCAATCGATACGGCAGTATAGATAACCAGCAGGTTAATTGTGACTAAAATGTATGCTTTAAATTTCGAATGGTGAGTTGACGGATAAACAATGATTGCCTTCTTGGAAAGGTTGCTGCGTAATATTTTTGATGAAAAAATTCAATATTTTTGCTTTTCCTCACTTTTATTTCTTTTACATTCCCAAAGTTTATAACAAAAATCGATTGTTAAACATTTCCTCCTCTTAGTAAGACTCTTGTCATTTGTAAAACAGGTTTTCATAATTTCGTATTTTTACATTTTTATTGTCAGGCAAAATTTTGATACCACTGGCTAAAGTAAATTTATGTAAGAAAATCGACGATAGCGAAATAACGTTGCATTTCTATTGCATTACTTGTCAGAAGTTTAATAAACCAATAAATAAATTAAATAGCCGATAGGAGTGATCAATACCGGTCTCCATGGAAACGGCAGATTATAAATTTGTAAGCAGAAAAGCTGTGACATGAATCTAATTGTTTTGCTTAGGGTTTAGAAAATACTCTAATCGCAATAGTTGATATGCTCTTTGAAGGTCATCGGAGAGCATCCAGTAAGTGGAATGTCATATCAAACAACACAAATGCAGTAACTCACTAGGACGGGTCAAAGAGATTGCTCGTCTAGAACAAGCTAAATGCTTGAAAATATCTCACCATATGAGATGGCAAGTTCTTAAAACATAATAAGTCTATAATACCTTTCTACTAATGCCATTTAGTAATCGATATCAAAGATATTGAACTTAGCTTCTTATTCACCACTTCTTAAAAGGCGTAAACAAACAGCACTTCAATTAAATAGGTATCAGCTGAATCATTCAATTAATGGGCCTGTTAACATCTAAATAAAGCATTTGACACTACGCGCGCGTATGTGTCTCCTGTATAGAGGAATACTTCCAAAACAAGCAAAAAAATTACAAGTGGACCAATGAGTGCCAATGAGCCTTCCAGCCTGCTGCTGTGAATCCTTCTAAAACATTAAGTGTATTTCAACTAATTTGTTTTTCACAAACACTTATTTTGAAGCGATGATTATGGAATGACTGCAAGTTTTTCTCTCTCTCTCTCTCTCTCTCGACTTTCAGTCAATTTAACAAACGCAAACATTAGCCCCCCCTCACTCTCAGAACTTCTAATGACAAATGAAACAGGGTATTGTCTATTAAGACCACAGGCATAGTGACAGCATATAATAGGCTGACAATATTTTTGCAGTTGACGTCTACACAAAAAAACTTGTTTAAACTGGCATTCTTCAAGTGAACAGCACTATCTGCCAATGGAGACGCTGAACAATGTTGACCCCGTAGATTAAAACATGGTTAAAACTTAGAGTTAGCTAGATCATCCCCAGCCCCCCCCCCCATCCACCCAAAGGGTGAGATTACCTTAAGCGAATCTAAGTAAACCAATCTTAACAACTACCTAAGGTAAATGGCAAAATTCCATTGTAGTTTATGTAATTACCCAAACTCTTGCCTAGGTTGACCTTTGTTTAATTTAAGGTGAAACATCAACGGAAATTAAAAAAAATTTAATCTCTCACGGTAACTTTGCATAAGATTGAGAACTCCCGTAAGGAAGGGTTTGCTGAAATTACCTCTGCAGTAGTGACCTTACTCAAGCATTGGGGATCGATTTTTGCCTAATTGCATTGCTAACTAAATGTCAATGAACTGGTCGGTTGCAATTGACTTACATCTTTGCGATTATCCACATCTGATTTGGCTAACCTGTTAGCTTGAAAAAAAGCAAACATACTAAACCTGATGGATAATTAAACCTTGATGGTGAAATTGCTCATGCTAACAGGGAATTCAGTATTGTCAATGCATCTTAACTCCTGTCAACTAATTACTCTTTAATAGAGCTATTTTGAAATCACCTCATTTACAGCGTCGACTTTTGCAGTCTTAAATCCTCCCACAAATCCGAAAATACGAACTTTAAGTCACAAACCTCAACTTACTAGTAATGAATTAGAAGAACCAGAAGGTCAATCCAGAATTTAAGGGAAATGAAACTTTACATTCCCCCCATACTGAATTGCCACTTATCGTCTCGTTCTTTCACCTAGATTTTGACTATCTTCCCCTTCTCGTATCTAGTTGCTTTTCCAGGATAATAATAATTAATACGAAAAATAATAAAGGACATTTACCAGTTACTAAACTAAACTAGGGATCACTGTGCGTTGCATATGGTCAAGTTCTTATCAATTTCAAATCCTATTAAGTCGTCTCCCAAATGCCCAAACGATTATAAGCCAGTTTCTAAGGAAATTTTCAAAAAGAAATGCTTTTAACTGGGAGGAAAATTGATTTTTGAGTTTGATGACCTGACTAAATCAGTGAGTAAGTGCAACCATTAGACTCAATTGTTAGACATTCTTCATTTCCTAAATAAAAATATTTGGGCTAGTTATACACTTTCAAAGTTAGTTTGATTTTTAAAGGTTTTACATTTTATAATCAAGACTCTTGGCATTTAATCATCTTTCTAAGTAGACAAGTCTCACCTTGTCTTACTTTAGGATACTTCAGGTTGCTTGTGTGGTGCTTAATTAAGCAAGTTCGAGGCAATATCGACCTCATGGCCTCAGTGTTTAAAGTCGGCTAATCGATCGAAAAATCGATGTTTATCACGGAATCCTGAAGTATATACTCTTTTTAAGCGGCCCAGCAGTTGCGACTAAACACTTGACATGGGGGAATTAAGATAGCTCCAACAAATTCAAGGTGATCATTAGGACCCAACTAGAGGAATAGAAGGCCATTGTTCGATCAGTAATTCGTTACCTTAATGGTTAGTTAGGTTATAACACTAAGGGTGAGCATTATTAAATTGAGTCTAGAAATGAGATAAACACATCACAATAACTATCTTTTTCTGTGTGACTTGTAGCCTTCCGTCACATAAAGAGTTGCACACTCCAACCGGCGTGACATCTAAACATGCATTTGTTACTATTAGAGATGACCGCCAGGTTTCTCACATTAATACTTATCAGCAAAATGAAAACGACAGTCATATTCTCACCATGAAAAAATTGCACGGTTGTAACCACAACACCGAGAGAGAGAGAGAGGGTGACTGGCGCCTGCCAGCCGACTTTTGAGAAAGTAGAAATCGTTATTCTATCTTGAATTTTGCCACCAGATGAAGCGATCAGTTTATTAGATGGTACATGGAGGTGATTGGGAGGGGAGGGGGGGGGGTTCGATAAATGGGCGAAAATAAATGTGACTCTAAATCATTCCGTTTTGCATGTAATTACCTTGGCAGTTACAACATCATGAAGAAATTGTGGCATAATCTTCAGCGTATCTACGTAGAGAAGAGAACCATTTCTTTGAGGTGAAATTATTTTTGAAAGAAGTCTTTCTTATCAACTTGACTTGACAGGTAATCAAAACGAAACCTCTTTTCTCTGTACCTAAGCCTTGTTCTTTTAAATCAAGACTGCTTTATTTAATTAATTAGCTTAGTACGAACTCATTGATGAAATGAATATTGATTAAAGAATTTCAAAAATGCGAGTACACCTACACTTTCTGTTCTATCTTTACCGCTCACGCGAATTTCCTTTTTGAATAAAGTACGTTTTCAAATACTTTCTTCCAATTTGTGCTTCCTTGATACAAAATAAAAGACTTAATTTAAATGATTAATTTTCAATATTCATATCACTTATCAAAAGGATTCAAATCGTATTAATAAGAGATGACCAAGGAGACATCTGAAAATCGCTCAAACCATAAATATGGCCAAGATGAGTCATATTTGTTCAATTTCACCGATATAAATTGAATTACATGTGGACACAACCGACGCATATACGGTCATCAGCTGCATAATTAAGATGCCATTAATACAATCAAGGTCAATTACAACGTGAATAACCAATGCATATTCGACCTTGAAAAGCTCAAGGTGTCAAACTTCATTATCAGTAAGGAATAGGCGGAAAAGAAGAAATGAGTACTTTTCGTAACTATGGAATGCAGTGATAGGCATAGATACGAAACATATGCACCTTGCGTGGTTTATCCTCATTCTCTACTATTTGTTTTTCTAATGTTTTCTTTCTCCAATATTTTGGGGACCAAATGACACAAATTAGATTCAGTTTTCAACTTTACACAAGCATGCCGAAATTTCTTGCATTTAACACGACGAAAGAAAGATCAAAAAGTAAATAATTTCCACAAAGAAGGTCTTGATACTAGACAGGAGCATTAAAATATAACAGAAACAAAACTCCAAAAACGAGCTTATACTTTACCGACAAAGTACATTTTTCTGCTCAACCATTAATTGTCTCGAATCACATTTTGCTGAAAGATTTTGGTTCTTTCTGCATTAATTAGGGCAACGGCATCTTTGTATGTGAGTGAGTGAGTGAGATAGGGAGGTGAGGGATTGAATGTAAATGTAAAATAACCACACTCTAAAGCGCTATTTATTTGGGCTAAAAGCGTGGCCATTTCGTGTTTGCTGATTGCTAATTCTTTGATCTGTCAAGCATCCGCGTTCCTAATTAATTCATCAGAAAGTTAAGTAGCCCTGCCTCCCTCCTCCCCCCCACCCCCACCACCACCACCACCACCACACTCTCACTCACGTTGCTATTCACTGCAATATCTTTGGGCATTTCTGTTAACAGTAGACTCAACATATGCTGATGATTGGGTACATGCTAGGTTAATCGAAATGGTGTCATTTCAATAGCTCCATATCTGGACGCTTGATATAAGATCATCATTTTGTAACGCATATCACTATTCGTGGCAAATTGTAGTTGATCAAATTATTAGCATAGGATAACATCTAAGCTAAGGCGCAATCTGACCCAATTTTTTCTAAAAGGAGCCCACTTCTCTCTGTAATATCCAAGTGATTCAAAGCTCAGTATTCAAGATTCGAACAAGGGGTTCCTGGTAAGGTTTGTTTAAAATTTATTTCATTAAATGAGAATTTTAATACTTTCGATTTCTTTTATTCATAAGGTGCTTTAAAGTCATCTCGAAGTAAGAATGTGCCACCAAGGTATTAAAAGCAGCGTTCGTTAACTTTTACGATGACAAATCAGAATCGATTTGCCAACTAAGTCTGCCGAAAAATAGAATCAGTTAATTTTTATATTTTTAGAATAGGAGGTAGTCGAAAACTCCATAAATAGGTGCATTTAACGTTCTCGATTTTTCAATGAAACCTGCCATGAATGGCTTCATTTTCCTTTCCGATAGGTGCATTTATTCATGTCAACTAGCAAGCTTTATGATAGTTATCATTAGCCCTATAGCTGACTTCGTGCTTCACAGAGGGGAGGAACATCAAAGTCACAAAAAGTCGAAAGGGGAGGAACAGAGAAGAGATTCACAGAGGTAAAAGAGACAGCCAGACAGACACAAAGGCAGAGAAAAAGGTAAGATGAGTATTGTTGAAGTGATCGAATATGGCATGCAATGGGATCATGTTTGTTTGAAGTGAGAACTCAACTGCCGGTTAATAGACTTTTGCTGTAGGAGTATACGAGGAGCTGGGTGCATCACGTGGAGGTAAGTCTATTGCACATTCTCGATAGGTATATAAATTGATTAATTTGAATAGGGGTAAGTAACAGACAAATAGACGAGAGTTCTGCCCATGAAGAGGTCTGCCACACTCGAGTAGCAGCGTTTCATGGTTAGCTTGCTCATCACATCTATAAAATCATCTTCATAGAAAAAATGTGATTCCAGTAAAAAATTCCCATTAAGATGTAGTTTCCTTCTGTGCTCACATTGAGACTGATTTTATACACAACTCTTTGTTTGAATAGAGTAAGGTGGTACCTTTAACTTCAAAGCCACTGTAAAAGGTCACTCGATAGAGCGAAAATTAATAATAATAATAAGTAATGAAGCAAATTATGCAGTTTCGACCATTTCAAATCCTCTTAACAATACCGAAGTACTCATTCTCATTTGTCAGCTAAAAAGGGATTGAGTGGGTAATATCCATTTTACCTTCTTAATAATAGTATAGATGAATTAAATGGAAAGCTTATAGTACTTATGGCGATTAAAAACCTCGTTTTAATAAAATTCATATGATTTGAACAATCACTTACTCCCGTAGGCATACCGAAAATATAAAAAGACGGTAACAATTTCATTCCTTCGTTTAAAATTCCACCTACAGATTTTGATCATAGCTTTTTTAATTAGTTTTCAGTGTAACTAAAGGAAAAAATAGATTTTATATTTATTTATGTTTAGGTTATCGAAATTACTGTATGTAAATAATCAATCAATTAATCACATACTTTCCACAATAAGTTTTCAACCATTTTATAGTTTTTAAGTAAATATTAGGGGGTTAGTATAAATAAATTGCCATAAAACTACAATAAAAAATCCCTAAATTCAAGGTATTTACTTAAGAATGTGAAAAATCGTCAACACGTGGTATTGGCTATAAATTTTAATCAATAATATGTGCTTGCTTGCCACACATGTGCTTAAGGTATTTACGCGAGTTTAAATCCCTCTTTATTCATCGCTATGTTAACAACGAGATGGGTGACTTGAACCTAATTTATGATACCTCGCACAGACCATCAAAGTAAGTAGATTTTGGCCACTGCTCAATGTTACCTGAACACCGTGAAAGCAATCCGGTGGGAAGTAGAGAAATACAATGAAGGTTATGAGACTACCTTGTCTAGAAGAAAGCAGCATAACAGAGAATCCCTCTGATTGATTAAGAAAATTGGGTTGTGCATACTGATTTGGAATTTAGGCTTTGTCGCAACAGTCAACTGATCGCTTCATCCTCTGCCGCGAAGCTTGTGCTCAAAAAAGGTTTTAGCTATGTGGCAAGGAAGTGTCAAAGAGATCGAATTCTCGTACACAAGTTAAATAAACCATGGAAGCAAGCGAATCATTCTCCTGAAGCACAAACAATCAAATTCTTCTTCAATGAGGAAACCTTTACTGTGAAGAAAAGCACAACATATAGTTTGGCTAGTATGCATCCTAGAGATAAATTCTCGAATTATACCAACTTTATTTCCTAAATTATCAAGGTATTCTCACGTCTCATCCTTTAGCACTCTTTAAAGAGAGGGCTAGGTTGAATTTAAAAGGCTTAATGGTAAGTAATATCTGGATAGGGAGAGAAGTCAATACTGAAGCACATATATGGCGCGGTCCTATGCCAAACTTCAAGGAAAAGTTAAAAATGATTTTCCGACTATTTTCACAACTACACTATTTCCTTGTATCTCCACAGATCTCAACCAGACAGACTATTATGCAGGGAGTGATTACAAAAAAGCAGTAATCAACTTGCCAGTACTAAAAGAGCTCAGTTACTGGACAAAATTAAATCAATTAGCGTGACCTAGCTGAAAGATCAAAATCAACTTGCTTCAGGGTCCGAGGTCAGATCAGCATCCGAAGTCGGTTTGAGGCTGTACTAATGGCGGTTATTTTAAATAAAAATCTTTCACAATAGTGTAATCTGCTTGTTTATTAATTTTTTTAACAATTGATTCAAGTTTATTGATAACAATTAAGTTTTCATTCTCATGCTGAAACAAGCTCATATGATTGTAAAATAACCACCCAAAGAATATTTCATAGTATATGAATCGAGTTGCCAATATCGCATTTCAGTTAGACTTTGATCATATAAATTAAAATTTCAATGTTTTGGAAATATTAGGTATTGCATGAGATATGAGATTTGCTTTGTCTATTGACACCACAGTCTATTACGTTTGATAATTTAAGAAGAGTGCTTAAATTAATACTATTAGTCTATTAATACCTGGTATATCAAATGGAAGGCGTAACTCAATTGTCATGATTAATCATCAAAGTATATGAAATGGTAACTCAACTCCACACTAGAGGGATAAAAATCATTTCCGGAACCCAGGGATGGAATCCTGCAATTTGGACATTGAAGACTCTGAATGGGTAGCTGCAAGCCCTATTTAACAAGTAAAGAATTGACTATTGGATGCTATTCTTAATTTTTAATCGATTTTCAAGTCTAATTAAAGGAAAATGGTGATCAAGCTCAAATAAGGAGAGATCTTACAACACTTGAATTGGGCAAAGTGAAGATATCATGGGTTTGAAATAATTAAATGGTTAGATTCTACGAACCTCCCCCCCTTGTCAATCATAATTATCCACTACGGTTGGTAAACCACATCTGGAAGTGCGTTGATGGGCGTTATTCTTGTAATCTCGTTGTTTGCATGAAATGGCGTACCAATTGAACACAACACGATAATACCAACACCACGAAAAAACTGAGAGTTACTCAATTTTGATTCCACTCAAATTCCCTTTGTTTTCGCATTACTAATTTTTCAAATTACTTGAATGAAGTCTATAGATTATACTCTTCATATGAAAAACGACATTAGGTTGCGTTAGAACAACAAAAAAATAACAGAGTTCAAGCTCCTTGAGTCACACTCTAGAATACCAAACTCTCAACACACTGCATGCTTAAGCTACGTTACCATGCAATTCCACTAATTACGAAGAGGGTAATTACCAAACCCCTTTAGAAACTTTAATAATGACATCTGACTACCGTTACAGTGTATCCGATCAGAGAAACTCAGAGAAAGTGACTTTTACACAAGAACTTCCGAGATTCACAGATTGCATATGTATATATGTCCTAGATTGTTCTTTTCATATTTAAACGGTGCAAGAGACGAACTTTGAGACCATTAACCCTAATGGTGATGTAGGTATTCACGTGCAAACCCGGTATCACGCAATCTTTGTAATAGCATTCAGAGTTTGTGTGCATGTGCCAAAGCGACGTAAATTACATAAGCGAGGGCTTTAATTATAGATTTGTTCAGATGAAAGTACACAAAGACAAACCATCCTCCGAACATTACCTTGAAATAAACTCGCACAAACATATCTAGCACGGTGGCCAGGAGTCGACGATTTCAGGATTAGGCGAAAGTGTGGAGTAATATTAATAAACACAGACGGTCGAATATCTATCATTCCATATGGTGCGACAAAATCCAATATTTGGTAATATGTGAAAAATGATCAGCTTAATAAGCGGGGTGAGAGAGAGAGATAAGGTGGCAAATATATCGCACGCAAGAGTAACCATTTGCGTAGACATAATCTATTTCGCATGACATTGCCATTTTAAATGAACCTGCATCAATTTTGCAATACTTTTTTTTTATCTTCCAACAGATTTACTGTCAATGCCAACAATTAGGTATTGCTTCACTCTTTGTCCAGAAGCATCGTTTCCTGTTACTTTGGTTGAAATAGATAGATTGATATTGAAACGAGGTAGTCAGGAGAAAGCGAAATTTCTAAAGAGGTGTTTAAAGGGGGTGAAAGGAATGCAAAGATTAAAGAAACCTGCTAAGTTGGGGATTTAAGCTTAGAGAATAAGGTATGGTTGAATTTAGCGTCAATTCGAAGAAATCTAACTGATACATGGCTTAAGAATCTGACAATACCCCCCCCCCTTAAAACAAATTCTTATGAAATGCTTAGATTTAAAGCTAAATCCCTTTTAGTTAATGCGCAATTGAAATTCACCACGAATTTTACTCTATTATTTCCTCAACCAAATAGACATGATCGAATTGGACATTTATAAAATTCATTTGATTTCTAAAGTACGGAGTAGAAATAAACTTGGAAAGAATTGACATGACTACACATACTTTCCTACGCTAAAATGTGACATACACAAAACAACGGGAGTTGAAGTATACTTGGTGTTGATTTCCATTATTGTTATTAATACCAGTACCGATATGGTGAAGCATTCTAACACAAAAAACGACAAGGGGTCCTATAAAGGATGCAGCAATTCGCTCGGAGGTGATGGGTAATGCCACGACAAACGGTTGAAAATCCTAGCTTTTGTACCACGTCACAAGAGCCCAGCATTTCTTAAAACAGGATTTTATCCCCTCCCCCGAATTATTTGGCGAGTTCTTGTCAGTTAATTGCATAGACGCACTAAACATGCTTGCAGCAGGTAAAATGTTCTAAATATCAGAGGACACACTACCGTTCATTGTAGGTGAAAGCTGAAATTATTTTACATAGTAATTCTGATGTGTTTACTTTTATATAATTCGACAGAGCGTAACGTCCTTTCGCCTAAGTATATTACTACTGAAATACCAGTAATCTCCCATTATTTTGAAAGTCTAAATTATACTACTGAATTCATATTTGGGTTAGCACCAATTAGCCACTACTTACACCTGTAATTTTATGACACACTGATGGACACTTAAAAAATGTTTATGCAATGGCGATTGCACTGTTCAATATTCGCATCAACTAAATATCACTCGTGGTAGCTAAAATTTACTTCAAGGAATCGTAATTAAAACAAATTCGATTTTTTTCCATCAATCAGTGTCTAAAGTTTCCCCAAGTTCACCATCCAGATTGCATGATGATTACGAGTTCATATTAGTGCGTAATCTACATTAAGTTTTAGCTAATGAAATTTAGGGTCAATGAGTATATAAATTATTTGCTAGCATTTCATGAATGGAGTTCAATGGTGTACCAAGCTAACATCTTCGAGCCTTACTTGTTATATAATAGCCTCACCTGTTGCAGTTTCGTCTAATTTGTTTTAGTCACCTCATTGGCACCGTTGACCCTAACATATGCAGTAGCAAACCCACCCCTCCACACACACACACACACACACACACACACACGCACACACACACACACACACAGTTATCCTAAAACAGTTCAGCGTTTAATACGAAAATTTCTTTTACAGTTTAAAATAGTCCTTTACCATGCAGAACTTTTCGCTCTCATCTTTTAATTCCTACTCGAAAAAGACTTTTCGATTTATCATTAATCATCCAATAATGGATCTATACCATGGCCAAGGTTGGAGATTCGAAACAAGCATTGTGCAAAGTCTAGAAAATTTAAAGCCACTTATTTAATGAGAGATATCTCCTATGTCCCCCCCCCTCCCTGTGTCTAACTCGAAATCGGAGAGTAGATATTGTGGGTAATTATTGAAATTCTACATTTCATTTAATGGGAAATTTTTAGAACATTAAGCCGGTACTTCTAATGCATTTCTCGTAATCTTAATTGGTTTGATATGTCAAAATAATCACCTCATAGTTGGTGGTAAACAATCATTTCTTTAAAACAACTAACTGTGAGGCTAGAAAGGAATTGGTTCTTTCCAGTTATGATTAATTGACTGTTAATCTTATTAACTGGAAATAACATCGCATTGACAACGACCTAATAATGGCGTTCTTCGAATGCGATCATTTAAGTTTATTTATTACTCTCCATGATGCATCAAATCTATTTCACAAGTTTAAAACGCGGAAAACCGCCTGCTTAATTGGAACAAAAAAGTCTTGAAACAGGACAAACCTCAATCCGCTTGAAATATTTTTTTCAAATGGCAGGCATTTTGATAGTTATCATTAGCCCATTAGCTACCAGAATGGAGGAACATTAAAGTGAGAAAAATTCGACAGGGGAAATGAAGAGTGATTCACAGATTTAAAAGAGACAGACAGACACAAAGGCAGAGAAAAGGCGAGATGAGTACTGTGGAAGGGGTCGAATAGGACATACCGTGGGGTCATGGTAGTTTGTAGTCGGAATTCAACTGCCAGTTTATAGACTTTTTGCCATATGAGTATACGTTGTCCAGGGTGCACCACGTGGAGATAAGTCTATCACACACCTCTCACTTGAAATATGGAAGTCTAAGATCGATTTTTAATTATTTCAAAAGGGATTTGACTACACATTGCAATTTCGTACCATCCATCGTTCCTCGTTTGACTTCCGTTTTCATCCCTGAGTTTAAATTCATTTAATTCAGGGCTCCTTTGTATTTTTTGCAAGTGATAAGCTGACGACATGAAGAAAAAAACCCAAAACTCTTCACCCAACGACCAATTGATTTTAATACAGCCTGGAATTGAGCAGTACTTTCGGGTTTAAATTCGTGGGGTTTAAAACCATGCATCAACTTCAGAGATACAGAAAGAATATTCTAATTATGGTCTTAATGTGAGGCAACTATTGTGTACAGCCCAGATTTTAAGAATAAACAAAGTATATCAGTGTTTCCAATTTGCCTACACATCATGCTGTGCGGTATCTCTATTAAATCAACCTCATAAACGCAGGACTCTCTTAATTTTGCTATTACAAATACGATTTAAATACATGTAGATTTAACTTCACTTATTGTGTATATTAAATAGAATCGAGGGTGGAGTAAAAAGATTTCTTTCTTTATTAATATAGGTATCTCTGAATTTTAAGTAGCAATTGGCATCTCATTGACCTCCACACCTTCAGGAAACATGAAGAACTCATTGGTGCTAGAGATTACTTTTAAAAAAAGTCAATTGTTAATTCAGACTTTTCTGGGTTGCTTCATGGGAAAACCATTCACAATTTAGGCATAATTTGTTTGATGCTAGAAGAAAGCGAATAACTAAGATTTTTGCGAGTTCAAAGAACAAGGAGACTACACAACTTCCATCTTCATTTCGCCGATGCATTCGGCCAGAAGAAGCTGATATCCGTAACAGAAATTGTTATCATTATTAAAACCTCCTTCAAAATGTAAAATTCGAATTCGTTGAGATTGAAAGTGCCTCAAGCTATCTTAATGAAAACCTACACACAACTCTTTGAATTTCAGTTTTGATTATCAAATGATTTTCCCTAGGGGTTTGAGTCGATTTCAAATGTCCATCGGGCCATACGAATCAAGCATTAATTCCACTTTTAAATTAAAAACTCGATTTTTATGTCACATTTGATTAAACTGGACGAAAGCTTTACCTCTTACGACATTTAATTCACCTTGAGTGATTGGTAGTTGTTGCGACATCAATTCAAAGTTAATAAAAGTCCTTAGTAAATCTGCCAAAAGACAACAGCAATTAATCGTTTCAAGCTGACAGCCCCCCCTGCAGCCGATCTATGCTGCAAATGTTCACAATGAATCTCACTCTATCCTTAATATCATTATGATCCAGCAGACTAGACAGCTCACACACCCAGTCAGTCAGCATTTTTTTCACATAGTTGTCAAATTTCTTCGCTAGCAGTGTTTTAAAAGCAATAAATTAGTTCCAAAGCACACGCGCAAATTTGATGGATAGTAGATGATGGTGGAATTGAGGTATTACTGTGATTACCACACAGATTTTCGGTTTATCAGGACGCAATTTCAAAACACTCACACGTTGTCTCGAAACACGGTCTCACTCTGCACGCATTAGAAGCAGAAGTTGAAGAATTCATGTATGCCTGTGTGCGTGAGTTTTCACATTAGATTATGAAATCATAAGTGTCAAATTCACTCATTACCACAACTTGTGGGAGAGCGGTCAGCCTATGCCTGGGGTGGTCTAGATTGGAGGGGGGGGGGGGGGGGAGGTTTACCTGGATGGGAGTTTACACGAGAGAAAAAAATCTTGAAGATGAGAATCGCTGAACTAGTAAAAGGCCATACACCCTCATACTGACGAACTGACTGAGTGGCTGGCAGTAACTTTCTGTATTCACCCCCCACCCCACCCCACCCCACCAGACCCCCCTCCACCTCCTCTTCCTCCTTCAACTAACCTATCCACTCACCACCGCAATCATCACTTTCACAATATCTGTGTGGTAACAAAAAACTTTGTAATGTGTATTCGTTACTGGGGTATGCGCGAGGAAGAGAAGTGTGTGTGTCTATTACGCGCAAATTTTTATAAGTCAGTCCATTTTTTATAATGAAATTTGTTTTCTGTTGGACAGTACGCATATGCACGATAAATTCTTCTTTTAATTCTACCATGCACCAGATTGCAAATTGGATTTCATTGTTGGTAATACTGAAAATGTGAAAATTCCCTAACAACTTGCCACCCTCATGAGCGATTTTTTTCAAGGAAGTTATAAATGAAGTCCACTGAATGAAACATGTTACCTTAAAAAAAAAGTTGATAACTATTGTTTAGATCGTGGACAACATTATTCATGACTCACCATGGGGTAGACAAAATTGTGGTCTTTGATTCCAAAGACGTTTAAGCACGAGAACCAGGAAAGTACATTTATAAAGTGGGAACTCGTAGATTGAGTAGAAAGTGAATTTAAAATTGTGGCATTAAAGGATAAGGCAGCTGAGTGCCTCAACTGATTATTGAATGTTCCATCAAACGCTCCCTTTCCTCAGATATAACGCAATTAAGAAACCATTATTATTACCACAATCAATACAAAAAGGTTCTATGAGTGTTAATTAGAGGAAGGGTTATAAAATTGTGGAATAGCATAACAGTCAATTGGGTTATAAGTTGAGCAGAGGGGCTAGAAAGAGGTGTACAATGAAGATAAGGTTTATTTTTTACTTCTTGATTCATCTTACTGTCCACTTTCACATAGGAGTTTGTGATTACTTTGTACTATCTAAAAATTCCATTAGTCAATAGTCAGGATTAGATGCACGAGATTTTAGACGCTGTCTTAACCGCAAAATGCACAATTTGTTTATAAAATGATTAAATTCAGTCTTTAGACATGCTGCCTTGGTTTATTTGCACAATTTTTTTACCGCTATTATTCGGTATATGAGACTATACGCACCAGGAATTTTAAATAAAACAGAGCGCAAAACGATTCAATCAAGGCGAAATTCAACAAAAAAATTTTGAATTGTCAAACTCTGTAATAATAGCAGAACTGCATATGGTCCACAATCTGGGCCATTCTAATTCGCATAACTACCTGATTCTGTCATCATGAGACATACGACGAGAAAAAGGTGGTGAAAGCAAGTACGCCCAAAATATGGCAAGTAATCGCTTTATCACCAAGCTACATAAGCACGTATTTGGAATAGAGCCCCAAACCTCGAAGCTTTCCAATACATACAATGTTACATTTACAAATTCGTCTAAGACACTTTTGTGCGCATACATCCTTTAATGTCTGGCTATCGTAAATGTCATTGGAACGGCACGTTCAAATGTTAAAGAAGCTTGGACGTTAATTGTGTTAAATGTACCGTACTTCAAGTCTCTATTGTCGTGTTAATTTGAAAACGAATTTGCCTTCATTGGAAAAGGAAAATTCTATGCCATACTTAGTATACACAATAGTGACTCTATAAATTACAAGAACTTCCATTTTACATGGACTCATTCTGAGGCGAATATAAGTAATGTGGACCTCTCAATGAAAATGATTTTAAACAAATTATAGTACCACTGGGATAGTGGTAGAAGAGATGCTCTCAAATGCAAAGGTTACTGGTTCTTTGCCATTCTCCGAACTGTTTCTCCAACCCTATTGGTTAAAATAGACCAGGCAATGTGCAATAGAAAGTAACGATTTAACTCAAGAAGTTCTAGTTGGCAGCTTCTTTTCACCACCGAAATTATTGCTTATTAAATAACACCATACTTAGAACTTTCTCCTTACAATCTGCTTTAAGCTAAAATTCTATAGGCGGAGATGAGTAAGAGATATGTATTATCTGCCACAGCCAATCACGTCCATATCGACTATAGACGACATATGGCGTTCATTAGTGGGCTTTATTTCTAAATTACAATGCCCATTTATTAGCCTATGATACTATTTTGGTTCTCAAATTTTGTTATATGAAACACTCATTGGTCTTTATCCACAGATTAGTCTTAAATTACAATTTATTTTGGAGTGAGCACTAATTAAGTATTCAATCCTGAGATTTAAATAATGCTTCTCACTGAAATTGTTGATATATGGATGCAATGGAGACTCTAACTAGTTATAATTCATTCCATTTAAACCAATTAATGAATTTTGCAATTAAGAAAAGTTTGTCTGCTTTTTTTACGAGTTCAACCTTATTTATGAGCATTTTATAAAAGGAGAATAGTTAGAAAAGTGTGCACGTGTCTTTCACAATGTGTATTTCAAACATTGATCTTACAATTAAAACCATTATTATTTTTGTCATGATAAAGAAAGGTCATAGTGTAAAGGTGTATCAAACTTTCATTGTTAGAGACAGGAAAAGATAAGCAGAAACGCTGCAAGACAAGTAAATGGGAAGACTTCCAACATGAACCAACGTGTGAGTTCAAAATCGATTCACATATATTACTTGGATATTTCGAGATCAAATTTACCTGATTAAATTGCTCCAAGCCTTTAATATTGGTTTTATAAAAGGAGTGGTTGAAAAGCACACTAAGCATGAGGTTATATTTGAATACATGGCGAAGCACCTTCACAGATTGAGAGTATACACTCATCCAACATGCCCCTATTTGACCAACTGGAGGACATGGAGAAGACCCGACTGATTCGATGTCCAGCCCTTAAGACAACGACAGAAACTTAGAGACACTGGGAAGCCAGAAGACAACTTATGAACTACTAACTATCCTAAATCCTAAATATATATATGTCCCCCCCCCTCCCCGAAGCCGAAGTCAACTAAGGGGCTGATGATAAATATCATATATATATATATATATATATAT